>JABCMJ010011377.1:0-23946 GCA_014822125.1 Arbutus unedo | reverse complement strand
GCACTCTAATATACAAAACTACGTGCCGATCAATTAGTGACCATCCGATTGGTTTTTCTGGTGAATTGCAGAATTGCCCTCTTGACTTCAAGCCTCGTCTCCTTGGCCTTTTTTCGATCCTTGGCCTTTTTTCGAGTCGTTAATAAGTTCAGCGACATGCTTTTGGACTCTGAGATTTGATAGGAACCTTTGGGAGTCATATTGACCACTCGGGATGCTCCTTAAGTGTCATCAACCTATAATAGATCAAGAAATACTTTACATGCAATATCAACCATATTATGCAATTAAATTCACGCACGCGTGCCAAAATAGAGAGGATGAGCCGGAAGGTATGCAATATTACGCGCTAATCAAGAATATTAACAACAGCTAGGGGTGGAAACATAAATTGGAAAATTGGACCGAACCGGAAAACCAAACGAAATCGATGACTTGGTCCAATTTTTGGCTCAGACCAGTCCGGTCCGGTTTGAAGCTTTAAAATTTATTCGATTCGGTTTTGAAACTTGAGGAGCCAGACCAAACTGGACCGGGCCGGTTCGAAAGTTTACGCTAAAAGTTTTACACTTTTAGTTATTGTTTACTGATTTGTAAATCTTTGACTTTCATTGGGAGCATTTTTGTTTGTTTTACTTGATAACTTAGTGTTGGTATTGAAAACTTACTTGACTATCAGATGAGCATTCCTCTATTATTTTCATAATTGGTAGATTGTTAGTGCGGTTCTGTACAGTAAACCCCAACAATTTTGTATTCTTATGGTTTGCCTTCATTTTTTACATTTTATTTTGAAATATGGAATAGGGCCACCCAAACTGGAAACTGGATCAAATCATACCTAAACCGGTAGAACCAAAACGGACCAATTTGAACTAATTCAGCCTGATTTTCAATTTCTATTTTGTCCAAACCAAAACAATCGGCTTGGTCCGATTTTATTGACCAAACTAGACCAAACCGGACTAGTTACACCCCTAACAACATCCCCATTATCTACACCTTGTTCATTAGAATGCCATCAAAATGTGCTTGTAGATAGAGGGGTTTCAAATTTTGCCTCATAGCTTTAGTCGGGGCTTTAAATGGATAGAAAACACTAGTGTGATGGGAGTCCATGATCAAAGTCTCTCTACTTCTAAATAAGTGGTTTAACTAAAACTAGCTTTAGCGGAGTCTGGCACTACTTGGATATCATGAGCCACAATCAAAACCTCATCACTATGGTCACTCTATTGGCACTTTCTTGGTTTCACCACATGTCGCAGAGACATGGTCTCCTCCTGCCTCTAAAGTTGAATCTCGAGAGGGTATTGGCCTTTCGAAAATGAATTTTCCTACATTTTAGAAGGAGAAACACACACCATATTGATCGACACATGTGCCAAACTCTTGAATAGGGGTGTCCAAGAAAATTCGAAAATCCGAAAAACTGGACTGGACCGGACCGGACCGAACCGATCCAATCCGTTCATTTAGGTTTGGTTCTATGGTCTAGTGGTCAGGTTCTGGTTGTAAAAAAGTAAAAACTGTTAATTTTGGTTCGGTAATTGATTTTTTTTATCAATCCGCAGTTCGAACCGAACCGGAACCGTTTATAACGAGTATATATAAATTTATACACACACACACACACACGTATATACCAGATTACTAGTAATTGAGAAAATAAAATAATCTGACTATACAATTTTCTTTAATAATTAAGAAAATAAAATAATACTCCACTTTCCAAAAATATTTTTTTTTCTCAAGCAAAAACCTTCTATTTTCTGTTTCTTTCCAAGAATATTGCCTACTTTCCAAGTTTTGGAGACCCCAATTATTAAATATAAGCCTATTAAATTGGTAAACAAATTCACCACTGTATTTTTATTTCTCTCCCTCTCTCTCCTAGTTCATACTTCATTCCATCAAGGCATCAACTCCTTGAAGCATTGTTAGATTAACAATGGTAATTTAATTTTTAATTTTTTTTGTTACTTTTAGATGTCAATTTTTCGATTAACACTGATTTTTTGATTCTTTTATTACTTTTAGATGTTTGTTGTTTGATTAACATTGGTAATTTTAATTTTTAATTTTTTTGTTACTTTTAGATGTCTGATTTCGAGGAAAGAAGCAATCCTGCCAGCCCTACGGAGGAAGAGCCTATTATTGTTGAAGCTTTTGTGGTAAAACCCATCAGCGGTACCTCATTGTCTCCTGCTGAGGTAGAGGTATGTGATACAAAAGAAAATGGTAGAAAACCCAAATCAATTGTGTGGAGTCATTTTTCTAAAATTCGTAAGGAAAGGTGCAAGAAACCAAAAGGGACAGTTTGTAACTACTGCAAGAAGAGTTATGCATGAGTGAGTGAGAATGGGACTAGTAGCTTGAAAAAACACATGTCAAAGTGCATCAAGAATCCTTACAATAAAGAGGTCAAGAGGCAAAAAAATTTAACATCATAGGGATCAACAAAAGAAGAATCTAAAAGTAGCCTTGGGCTGTGGAAATTTGATCAAAAAGTATGTAGAGATTCATTGGTTAGGATGATAATCAAAGACGAGTTGCCCTTTAAGTTTGTTGAACGTGAAGGTTTTCGTCACTTTTGTAGTGTGATGCAACCAAATTTTAAGAAGGTGTCATGAAATACGGCAGCTAGAGAATGTGTGGCACTTTATTCTAGTGAAAAAATAAAATTGAAAAATTTGTTCAAGAAATCAAATCAAAGGATTTGTCTCACCACTGATACATGGACTTCGCTTCAAAATGTTTCTTACATGTGCTTGACTGCTCATTTCATTGATAGTGACTGGAAATTACATAAAATAATCATAAACTTTTGTGTGGTTTCAAGTCATAAAGGTGAGGCCATTGGTAAGGCATTAGAGGCATGTTTGATTGAATGGGGTGTAGAGAGATTGTGTACACTAACGGTGGATAATGCAAGTGCCAATGATGTGGCAATCTCTTATTTGAAGAGAAAGTTCTTGAAAAAGAGAGACACCTTTATTTTAGGGGGTGAATTCTTTCACATAAGATGTTGTGCACATATCATCAATTTACTAGTGAAAGATGGGTTGAGTGAAATCAAAGATTCGATTATGAGAATTCGTGCTGCTGTGAAGTATATTAGGAGCTCTCCCCAAAGAGAGCAACGCTTCAAGGCTTGTGTGGAGAAGGAGAGGATAACATGCAAGAGTTCTTTGTGTCTGGATGTTCCAACTAGGTGGAACTCTACCTTCCTCATGCTAAGTATTGCTCTAAAATTTCAAAAAACATTTGAAAGACTTGAGGATGAAGATCCACTTTACCCTTTAGAACTTACTGATGGATGTCCTACCACTAGAGATTGGGAAGATGCTCCGTACTTTGCTAGTTTTTTACAGAAATTTTATGATGCCACAGTCCACTTGTCTGGTTCTATATATTGCACCTCTAACATTTACTTTACAGAAGTTTGTGGAATTGAGGGTTTTTTATTGGAATGGGACAAGGGTTTGGAATCCTTGAATAATCTATCCCTTGGTGGTATGGCTAAAAAAATGAAGGCAAAGTTCAATAAGTATTGGGGAAAACTAGAAAAAATAAATATGATGATGAAAGTTGCAATTGCGTTGGATCCCCGGTTCAAGTTGAAATATGTAACCTTTTGGAATTCTGAACTTTATGGTGCTGCCCTGGTCGATGGGTTTACAGGAAAGGTCATGGATGCGTTGAAGCGCATACATGATGAATATAAGAAGTTTAATGCAGAGACTTCATCTTTCAGCCAACTTCCATAGACATGGAAGTTGAACAGCCATGTGTAGAAGGCAGCGCTATATCTTTGAAATATAAGTTTCAAAAACATTTGGAGGAAGTTGAAACTGATGGAGGAAAGTCTGAGTTGGATAAATATTTGGAAGAACCTTGCGAGAAAGAGACTTCAAACTTTGACATTTTGAATTGATAGAAGGTAAATTCTTCCAAATATAAGTTACTTTTTGAAGTTGCTCGGGATGTTCTAGCCATTCCCGTATCGACTGTTGCTTTCGAGGCTGCCTTTAGTACAGGGGGTCGTGTGATAGACCAATTTCATAGCTCTCTTACTCCGAAGCTTGTGGAGTGCTTAATTTGTATACAAGATTGGTTTCACGCTACTCCACTTCCATTTGAAGTAGAGGAAAGCATGATCGAAATATAAGAACTTGAAATAGGTAATAATTGTTTTCAGTCTAATATAGTTAAATTCATTTTGTATCCTGATATAGAATTAAGCATTATATTAGTCTGAAGTACTTGAATTCCTTTAGTATTTGCAGTTTTGCAAAACATTGCTCTCGATGTGATCCTTGAGTAAGTTACTTCTATTATTTTAGATGCGAATAATTTGGATTTTGGACTAGAACTGCAACTATTAACCAAACTTTTTGGTGCAGGTGATGGAGTCTTAATTCTGTTGCAACTGCTGGAACTTCTAAAGTTGATAAAATTTGGAGTCTTCTTTTTGTCGTAGCTGTTGGAGCTTTTGATCTAATAGAGTTTTTTTTTTATGTTGTTTGCTATTTTTGTTTTCCTTTATGAAGTACTTCATGTTTTTTAGACATTTTCGTGGACTTTGTACTGTTATTTTGGACCTATATTTCAAACTATCTCGATGGTGATTGGACTATGTTAAGGGTTATTTGATCGCTTTTTATAGTGAGCATAGTGATAATTTGGATATTCAAATATTAATGAAATTTTAGGCTATTTTGTGATATTCTACTCATATGAAATTTTCTGTTATTTTGCAGGTAGAACCGGGAACCGCATCGATCCGATCCAAAATTGATGATTGATTTTTGTTAGATTTCACATTGGTAATGGTTAAGTTTTGGTCCATATTTTTCTCGGACCGTTAGGAATGGTCTGGTTATTGAATTCCTACGGAACCGCACCAATCCGGACCATGTACACCCCTACTCACCTCTACCCTATTCATGTATGTCCCTTTCTATGTCTTATTTTATTTACGCAAATGTCAATATTATTTAAGAAAATATCATTATATATTATGAGAATACCATCCACTTACTCATAGTACTACATCCTCCTTTCTAAAAAGAATTCTAAAATAAATACGACATTATTTGATATTTCATCCACTTACGATTAATCAATTGTATGCCTAATTATAGATAATTGGCATTATTTGATATTTTCAAAACTTTTTATATAAGTTTTTAATGTTTTTTGTATTTTCTCATCTTCTCGACGAAAGAAATTCAAAAAGTATAAAAAAACATAAGTAGAAATTAATAAATATTTAGATAGAACGATGCTAAAAACAACAAAAATATTTTTTTTTCCTTTTTATGTCTTTAGTGAACTTTTTGAAACTTTTGCTCATATTTATTTACTTTTTAAATTTTTTTATCAAGAAAAACACTTGATTAAAAAATCACAACATTAATATTGAATAATTTTCATCAAATACGGCCTTATTTGTCTCGCTTTTGTAGTTTCTTCCTTCATATAAAAAAATCATAGATAGATAAGTAGTTTTGGCTCTGGTCGGTGGTCTAAGAAGAAAGATTTAAGGAATACGAAAGCCACTAGCTAACTCTCTCTTACAGCCTATTCGGATAAAGAGATTTCATGAGAAAAGAAAAGAAATGGATGGAGACTTTATTCTTTTTTATTTTTGGTTTGCAAAATAGGTGAGAAATGATAAAGAATGTGAGATTTCAAAACCCCTCAAGAACGCCTTTTGCTTGCTCACCAATTTTGGTGAGATTTCGAAAGAATAGGTACTGAGAGATGATTTAATTTTTGGATTATCTATTTTACCCTTCTTAATTTGACAAAAACACACCATTATCCTTGAGCTTAAAATATCAGATCTTTTGTTCCCAATTTTTTTTCACCTCTCTCCTCTCACTTTCCCTCCACCACTGCTATAACTCTCACCTCTTGTCCTCCCTCCCTAACCAGAAAAATCTCCCCATTTCTCGATTTTTGTAGAGGAGGCTCTATTTTGATTTGGGTAAAAATTTCCCCCTTTTCTTGATTTTTGTATATATTTTTTTTATCTATGTGTATGCGTATGGTTTCATCTCCATCTGCATTGCTACGTCCTCTTCCTGTAGCAGTTTAGGGTTTTACCTTTCAGTCACTTATCCTTGATTATGAACTTTGTTTTTTTTTTATTTGTCTTGTGTTTTTTTAATAGATTTGTCTTGTATTTTTTGACTAGTTTGAATAAAAATACATATTACAAAATAAAACTTTTTAAGTTTTCGATTTTTGGACTGGAGAAATTTTATGGGGCGAAGGGAGCGAGTTCATACTCTTTTTTTTTTTTTTTGTGTGTACAAACTATATCCAACAGTCTCCTGATAAAAAGGTTTCTCGACTTTTCAACACCAAAGGAATTGCATTAAAATAAGAGAAATGCTACTCGTGGCCTTATGACAAGTGCTGACCTCCACTACTGTAAAAACTCACCTAAGGAAACCCCTAATAAAAAACAAGTCTCTTGTTTCACCGGAAATGAAATTGTTGCATCAAGAAGTAATTATTTTTTAAAGACTCCCTGTAAAAAATATAATTCAATCTTCTCACAAACTATCTTTTTGATAACTGAAATATTCGGTCGGCTTGAAACTAAGTTGGAATAAAATTTAGGAAAATTCTCACCTAATTATCGACTAGTTCTTGAGGTCATGGGTGGAAATTAACGACTGGGCAAATTCTCTAGTGGCCCCAAGTATTTGACCGCAGGATGTCTGGGTTTACAACTCATTTGCTTTATCACTTAGACAATTAATCCATAAAAAATAAATTTTCTTCTTTTTATTTTATTTTACTAAAATTTACTTGGTAATGGTTAAGGGTGTGACTGGTCCGGTTTGGCTAATAAAATCGGACAAAACCAGTTGTTTCGGTTTGGACAAAACAGAAATAGAAAACCGGACCAAAGTCGTTCGGTTTGGTCCAGTTTGGCTCAACCTGTTTAAGTCTAGTTTGGTTAGGTTTCCGGTTTGGGTGGCCTTAGCTCATATTTCAAAAAAAAAATGTAAAAAATGAAGGCAAACCATAAAAATGTAAAATTGTCGGGCGTTCAGTGTATAGAGCCGCAAAATTATTGGCAATAATAATCTACTAATTAGAAAAATAATAAAGAAATGCTCATCTAATATTCAAATAAGTTTTCAATACCGATACTAAAATTATCAACTAAAAGAAACGAAAATGCTTCCAATGGAAGTCAAAGATTTATGAATCACTGAACAAGGCCAACCTCTTGAGATGAACTCTTGACGCCAGATATCGTGTTAATGAACTGCACAAGCTAGCAGGAATAGAAAATCAACCAAAAATGATTTATAGCTAATACAACCATCAAGCTCCAAGTTCCAACAGTTTACCCTTTCAAGTTCCAACAGTTTATCCTTTCAACAATGTTCAGTTATCCACATAGCTAATATAACAAGATTTCTAAGAGATATTTTTGCAACAACGGTCTTCAATACTTTTAGGATCTCGAACTTGAATTGCCTGTTAGTAAAGGCGAATTGTAACGCCCTGACTTTCGGAACACTAAATTTTTTTTATTCTTTTAAATACCATTATATCTATCAAAATGATTTATTAAAAGAAACTCATCCTTTATTGATTAAGTAAAATGAAACAACTTTTAACTGCTAATTAAATCGAGTTTGAAGCTAAAAAGACTAAAATACCCTTCCGCGTTTATAACTGAATTAAATTTAAATAAAAAAACAAGGTGATCTAAGGGTACGACAGTCAGGTGAAGGTCTCCTCCCGCTCGACCTGCTCCATCGGATCCTCGATCTGTACATCTAGCATGAAATGCTAAGGACAGAGAAGTCATACTGATGAGTTTTGACTCTCAATAGAAATGGTTACCTGAAAAACTGAACCGAAAGGCAAAAGATGCAGATAATAGAATAAACCAACATAACTATAGGATTCATGAAAATAAGCATTTCTAACATAATCAAATAACAGATGCTATATAACCAACAGTAAATAACGCATAAGTGTTTTAAGTTTATTTTTTTCTTTCTTTTAATCGGGACGATGCCAGATGGGAATCAAACCTGCATAGAACCTAGCATGACGACCAGTGGGAATCTAACCCATCTCTGGAATCAAATCTGGAATATAAAAGTGAAGGAAAATCGAATCACCAATTACCTCAAGAATTTAGCCCAGAACAAAAGTTAAGGAGAATCGATCCACCAATCAACTTAGAAATCTAACCCGAAACAAGGAACGGATTCGGGGAATCTAACCCGCAAAAATTGTTTTGGGAATCTAACCCTAAATACCTCAGGAATCTAACCCAAAGCAAGTAGCACAATGCCTGTAATTCATTTCGTTCCACTTTTTATGTTCGTTCAGATTTTTATCAACACAATTAAATCCCCACAATAACTACAATAGTTATGCCGACACATCTCATGAACACAAAGCACACCAAAGTCTATTCTACGACATTTCCGCTCATATGGAATCTCTCGAGGACCTATGATCATAAAATTAGTGTAGTGGATACTTGTGCGTAATGTACATGCATTATGGGAATGTATAAACTATTTGAAACGGAGCCCGTAGGTTCGAATATCGATCGAAAAAATTCAAGAAACATTCTGGAATTTATTCTATTTTTCAGCAGTTTGCTCGATCGACCTAAGCTCACTCGAGCGACCAAAATAAGCTTTCTATCTAAATTTTAAAATTAAAAATTTCTGCAGCTCGCTCGAGCGACCTATATATATATATATATATATATAATTAAGGAGGCCGAAATCCTCAATGAAATCATCCCTGGTAGGGGTCTCATGATCCGAACTATTCAATGTGTTTTAAATATATTTTTAAGGGTACCCATGAGAAATTGGCTCAAAAAAATATCACGAAGTGCTTGATCTAAACTGTTTTTAATAAATACTGACATGAACAATTTTATGAAAAATTACTTGGATTAAGTTTTTTGGGTAATATTTTGAGCTAATTTCTTATGGTGCCCTTAAAAACATGTTTTAAACAAATTGAATGGTTCGGATCATCAAAAATTGATCAGAAAATGGAAGGTCCTCATTTTAGCAAAATAAGGGATCTCTCATTAGAAGGAGATAGTTTAAAACATGTTTTTAAGGATACTCTTTAGAAATCGATTCAAAAAAATATCGGAAAGAGCTTAATATAAGCAGTTTTTCATAAATGCTGATAGGAACTGTTTTATAAAAAATTGATGGATCATGTCATTCCCGGTAATATTTTGAGCTGATTTCACGTGAGTATCCTTAATTAAAAACATGTTTTAAACACATTGAACGGTTCAAATTATTAATATTTGATCCGAAAATAGGAGGTCCTTATTTTAACAAAATGAGGGATCCCTTATTAGAAACTCTCTCTCTCTCTCTCTCTCTCTCTATCTATATATATATATATATATATATAGAGAGAGAGAGAGAGAGAGAGAGAGAACCTTAGCTCGCCTTAGCAACCTTAGCTCGCTCGAGCGAGCTATCGTTTTTCCCAGAATTTAAAAACTAAACTCGAACAGAAATCCTTAAACATGCAAAACATAACCTAAATCATGCGAATAACAACCCTAAACATGCGATAAACGATAGAATCAAAGCCTAAGAGTTGGTAGATAAACATTTCTACCTTAATCGAAGAAAACCGAGAACTCCTTAAAAAACGACTAACACCTCACTACAACAAAAATTATCTATAGCGACGAAAAAAAAAATTGTCGTCTTTTTTAACACAATTGCGAGGGACTCATTTTTCTCGCCAAATATATTCCGTTAGCGACAAAATTATATTTTTCGTCTTTAAATATGTCATTTGGCGACGAAATATTTTTTTTCTCTTCAAATGTATCCGTTTGGCGATGAATTATATTTTTTGGTACTTCTAGCGAGAAAAATAATATTTGGCGAGGAAGATTGAATATTATTTTATCTCAGTTTAGTCTCAAACCGACCGAATACCTCAATTATAAAAAAAAAAATAGTTTGTGAGAAGATTGAATATTTTTTTTTTCAGAAACTCTTTAAAAAATAACTGTGTTTGATAACGTGCAACAATTTCATTTCCGGTGAAACAAAAGACTTGTTTTGATTAGGGGTTTCCTAAGGTGAGTTTTTACAGAAGTGGAGGCCATCACTTCTCAAAAGGCCATGTAATAAAACATGCGGTGGAATAGGAAGTGTCAGTAACATTTCTCTTAAAATGTTATGGTACAAATAGGATATCCTATTGTTACCACCAGTCACATAAGAACTTCTTTTTGCTACCTATGGTACCCTAATGTACATAAAATTATATATTGTTTCTTTTTTAATAATTATTTCATTTTGTCTAAAAAATAGGATAAATGAATAGGCCAAAAAATTCATTTAGTGTGTGGGATCGACGACGACAATTAGCTGCTGTTCAAGCTCTTGGCTATGTGGTATATTGGTATTTGCATCGGAAGTACGGGCAAAATATTTTCATTGTCTCATACTAGACATTAACAAAAAGATTATTCGAGATGACGTGATGAACAAACTTAAATGTAATAAGTCGAATCATGATATTATTCGCATGGAACTGCATGCATTTCGAGATATTTGTGATCTTCTTGAGCGATTTAATTTGGTGGATGAGAACCTACAAAATGTGCAACTATTGAGGAACATGGCGCAAAGGGTATTTACTTGTTGTCACACAATGCAACAAATAGTGAAGTTTTCTTCTTCTTTTTTTCAGTGCTCTGGTGAAACAACAGGCTGTTTTTCATAGATTCTTAAGAGCTGTGATATCAACAAATGAACACTTTCTTAAGCAACTTGATGGTTCACAAGTTCTGTTGGAAATATTAGCTAGTAACTAGTTCTACCCATATTTTAAGGTAAATATTATGTTTTTACGTTAAATTTTCAATGTAACATTGCTTACAAATTTTCACTAAAGATAAAAATTTTCATATTTATGTTAGGACTGTGTTGGGGCATTTGATGGAACACATGTTGGTGTAAAAGTCTCTAGCAATGATGTACTTAGATATCGTGGTAGAAAAGGTTACCCAACACTAAATATTTTGGCTGCTTGTACATTTAATTTGAAGTTCACATATGTCCTGCCTGGATGGGAGGGGACCGCATCTGATTTGAGGATAATTAAAAATGCACTCGTGAGAGAGGACAAACTCAAAATTCCTAATGGTAAATCATTCTTAGATAATTTTTTTTTCAAATATTGAATTATAATATTGTAGTGATGCACTTTTTTTTTAATAGGTAAATACTATCTTGTTGATGCTAGATATATGTTAAAGAGTGGGCTTATTGCTCCTTATAGAGGTGTGAGTTAGCACTTCAAAGAGTACTCTTAACTATCCACCAAAAAATGCTCATGAATTGTTTAACCTTCGACATGCTTCTTTACGCAACGCAATTGAGAGAACTTTTAGTGTGGTAAAGAAACCGTTTCCTATTATGGGAAACACACAACCTACTTACAATGTTGAAGACACACATTCAGATATCATTCTAATTTGTTGCATTATACATAACTTTTTTATGGGTGTTGATCCAGATAAAGAACTTATATGAGGTAAACCGAGAACTTTTGAGTCGACCTATGACCTATACCAATAAATGAGGAGCAAGCACCAATCAATAATGATGAAGATGCAAAACGAGAACTCTTAAAGAATATAATTGCGGCTATCATGTTAGAATAGAATAAGCAGATTTGGGGATTATTGGTCCCAAATTTAGATCTCCTTATGATAGGGATGAGAAATCAACTTCTTTTCTACGGTCTAACTCCATAGATTGGATGAACGCAAAACACTTCTTTTTTAGCCTCTGGAAAAGCTATACCGCTCTTGCTCTGCTCCTATTGCTTAGCTTAGTTCTCCTACCCCTATGGGTAAGAAATTTTTGGAGCGCACTCTCTTTCAATTACTTTTCTCTTTCCAAGTAGACCCGTCTCTGAAGATCTTTTATCTCTTTCGTCTGGTCTAACTATTTAGCCAATATTGACTACCATGTGTCTTGTTGTATGGAAAACTTTGGTAGCATGTATGCATTTTTTATTTGTCATTGCGATATATCGTTTAATAACCCTTGTATTATTCTCTTTTACTTGTGGTAATACTTGTAGATTTTCAATGAGTAAGAAAAAAGCTCATCAATGAAGATGGTAAGAAGGTTGAGAGGGTTTATGCGGACACATCAAATGGATGATGCATTGATCAATACAGAACCAACATGTAGAAGGAAACAGGTTCAATCAAACATTTACGACGCTTGCTTATGATAACATTCTAAAGGAATTGCAGAAGGCATTCAACATAGATTTTGATAAGACCAAAATTATGAATAGACTAAAAACTATCAAGGAGCACTTTGGTGAATGCTTTGATTTACTTAAGAATAGGACAAGTGGATTTGTTTGGAGCCGAGTACAAGGACTTTCAATGTAGAGCCTGAAGTTGGAAAGAATTGATAGCGGCATGTGTTTTAATCATACTCTCTTTAACTGGTATCATTATGTATGCAAACGTTTATCTCTTTCATGTCTTTTCCATGTCCTTCTCATAAATGCAACCAAGTGCTGAAAAATGGATGAGTACACCTATTATCAACTACGACAAGCTGGCTGAAATCTTTGGAATAGTAGGCCAATAGAAAGGTGCAGAAATTGCAAAAGAGAAACTCCATCGATGGTCTAGCTCAACAATTGATGGTTCTACCGACACAATCGATGGTCTAGCTCAACAATTGATGGTTCTACCGACACAATTTAAGGTGTTGATCAAATGGTGTCTCAAAATGAAGCGACATTGGAGAACTTCATTGATCTTGACGAAAGTGATATGCCATGACTAAAAATGAATTGTCTTCTAATAAAAAAAGAAGAAGATTGCCACGTGGAGAAGGTGCGGAAGTTGAGGGAATAAAGGCAACAATGCCAGTATAGCATCGGCTATAAGAGAGGGTAATGTTGTGATGGAGAAAGTTCATGGATGTGTTCCAGTTAGACAACTTCATAAGGCACTAGAAGAAATTAGAATTGAGTCATACCGATGCACAGAAACATATATGTTTCTAATTCACAAGCCGAAGAGAATGACGACACTTTAGGTTTCACAGTGGAGTATCGCAGGGAAACCTTAGAGGGCACGAAGTTTGATCTCAAAATGCTTTTATAAGTTTTGGTGGCCATAACATTGATGATACTCTAGTATTTTAGACTATTTTTTTGAAAAAATATTGCTATGTGGTTTGTGGAAATATTTTGACTATTTTGTGTTGAGGCAATTGACTAGTTTGTGTTGAATTACTTTTTTGTGAAAATATTTTGTGTCGGGACACTTGATTATTTTGTGAAAATACTTTGTGTTGGGCACTTGACGTAAGGGTATTTTGGAAAAACAAGTATGATTTTTTTTTCTTTTTCTTTTAAAAATAAAGAAAATGACTCTCATTTTATTTATTCAAATAAAATAATGAGAGATCATATTTTTTTTCTTTTCTTAATGATATATGGGAAAAGGTATATGGACCAACACTTTTTTAGACCAATATTAGACAAACATCTAAATTCTTCATTTCTAATTAAATTTTAATAATCCGAACCATTCAATGTGTTTAAAACATGTTTTTAAGGGTACCAGCGAGAAATCAGCTTAAAATATTACCGAAAAAAGTTTGATCCAAACAGTGGTTCATAAAATAGTTCCTGTCAGCATTTTGAACAACTATTTGGATCAAACTCTTTCCGGTAATATTTTGAGCTGATTTCTCGCAGGTACCCTTAAAAACATGTTTTAAACACATTGAACGGTTCAGATTATTAAAATTTAATTAGGAATGAAGAGTTTGGATGTTGGTCTAATATTGATCTAAAAAATGTTGATTTATGGAGCCATCTCCTATATATATATATTTTTTTTTTCTTTTTTTCTTTTTCCTTATCTTGCTAATCATATTGCTTTCTTTCTTTCTTTTTTTTTTCTTTTCTTTCCTACCTTTGTAATCAGAGCCCGTCCAAGGGCAAGGTCCACCAGGCCACCGCCTTGGGCCCCCTACTTTAGGCCATATTTTTAGGTCCCCAAAGGTGAAGTAAGTATTAAATATTTTATATGTCACTCTCAGCAATACAAAAGTAAAAAGCTTCAATGATAGGAAGTTTTATCTTTAACTTTGTGTTCAAATCTTCTTAGCCACGTGTAGCAACTAATTTTTTGTAACAAATGGTTCCAAATACACTCATATATTCTTTTAAATATGATATCATTCTATACAAGTTATTTTTTTGTAGTCTCACTAATAAAAATTTATAGGCATGTTATATGTTTCTATTTTTTATTTTAAGAAATTTTCTCATCTTTTTCATTTAACAAATGATCTTATATTTTTCTCATATTTTTCTTGTTTCGCTTGAAGGTATTATTATAATTGTTAAAAAATACTACATATTTGAGAAAAAGAATCACTTAAAGCGAATTTCAATATATTTTTTTACTAATATCATTAGTATTTGTTTATTTTTTTAATTTCACCATTGAATATGAATCAAAAAAGTAAAATTTTTAAAAAAAAATTAAATATTAATTTTGTGTCAAAATTGGACTAAATAAATTACTAAATAATATTTAATTATAAAATTTGACCATTTGAAATATATCTTTTATTAGCTTAAATTTTAATATATATATATAGAAAGAAGGAAGGAAGAAAAGAATATGATTACAACCTGGGCCGGCCTTGAGATTTTAAGGGTTGTAGGCGAAATTAAAAAATGAGTCTTTGTAATTTCGCCTACAACCCCTAAAATCTCAAGGTGGGCCCAGGTTGTAATCATATTCCTTCCTTCCTTCCTTTATTAAGCTCTATTTTTTAATTTCGCCTACAACCTCTAAAATCTCAAGGCGGGCCCAGGTTGTAATCATATTCCTTCCTTCCTTCCTTTCTTCCTTTCTTTCACCTCCATTATAAATATATAAAGCTCTATTTTTTAATTTCACCTACAACTCCTAAAATCTCAAGGCGGGCCAGGTTGTAATCATGTTCCTTCCTTCCTTCCTTTCACCTTCATAGCCGAAGGGGCCGTTAGACAATTCACGAGCTGATAGTGCGATAACACAGAACTTAACCCATTCGCAAAGATGGCGGAAAGCAACGACGCGTTATAGATATATAAAGCTCCATTTTTTAATTTCGCCTATAACCCCTAAAATCTCAAGGCGGGCACAGGTTGTAATCATATTCCTTCCTTCCTTCCTTTCTATCTTTCACCTTCATAGCCGAAGGGGCCGTTAGACAATTCACGAACTGATAGTGCGATAACACAGAACTTAACCCATTCGCAAAGATGGCGGAAAGCAACGACGAGTCGTCAGCCAGAACAGCGTTCAGGCTCCGGTGGGACGTGTTCCTGAGCTTCAGAGGGGAAGACACTCGCCACGGCTTCACGGACCGGCTCTACAACTCTCTCGTAGCGCAAGGCGTGCGGGCCTTCCGCGACAACGACGGCATGACGCAAGGCGACGAGATCCCGCCGAGCCTCATCGACGTGATTCAGGACTCGACAGCCGCCATCGCCATCATCTCCCGCAGCTACGCGTCCTCTCCGTGGTGCCTCGAGGAGCTCGCGACGATCTGCGATTGCCGGCGGCTTCTTCTACCCGTGTTCTTCCTCGTCGACCCCTCAGACGTCCGGCGGCAGAAAGGACCGTTCAAAGATGACTTTCGGAGCCTGGAGAGGAGATTTGGAACGCAGAAGGTCGGGCGGTGGAGAGCTGCCATGGAAAAAGCGGGTGGAATCTCTGGTTGGGTGTTTCAGAATAGGTAATTCTCTCTTCAGTTCGATGGTCCCGGGAGGGAAACCCAAGTAAGATTCAATCATTTCTTTATCAATGTGATATTGCGTGAATCCCCTGGTTCGCATAAATTGGAATGTTATAATGCCCCTTAAGCCCGAGATCCACTCTGGACCCTATTGTGGTATTAGTGTATTGATTCAGCATATAAAGTCGGAGAGGGAGAGAGAGAGAGAGAGAGAGAGAGAGAGAGAGAGAGAATAGTCTTAGTCGGGTCCTCTGGTGCAGCTTGAGAGAGATTATTTTAAGAATCCACGGATGATTCACTCTGGAAAGAGAAAACCGCCGAATTCTTATTCCAGGTTTCTAAATTCAGTCCGGAGAGAGTGAAACAGCAGAACTCTGATTCTAGCGAGATGAGCCGGGAAGAATACTAGCATCCCAGGGTGAACTGACTTTTTCAATGGGGTATAAGACAGGATGCAGAGGTTTTTTTCTGATTTGGATATGCTATTTTGGGTTAACTCCATAATCTCCTTTCTATGAAAAAATCATGCCCTTTTCCCTCACTACTAGGAGAGTAAGCAACTTTTATTAGCTCTGATCCTTGAGTCGACTTGATTGTGTCATGTGCAATGTCCACTTAATCTGGGCATTGCGATGATGTTTTTGGTCTTTGCACTAAGTCTATTTGGGAGTTTTAGGAAAAGAAAATGCAAGACTGTACACTTTCAGCTGTTGTTTAATGGGATTTAGGGTGATAGTTAGCTTGATATCTGACTTCATGCAGATGAGAAGGTGAATGTTTAGAATTCAAGATAGGCAGCCTTTTGGAGATTGTGGTCCATAATGGATTTTCTATGCTTTAATGGATCCAGCTTGTTTATTCATTGTTGTTGTGGTTGTTCTCATGATTAGGCAGTTATTGTGGTCATCCTTAATCACATTGACTTCTTCAACTTGAGAATAATTTAAGTAGCATTTCTATTGACCTACCTGAGGTGTATATTCTAATGAAAAATGTTGGATCAGGACACGAGGCATGTGAGGCTGTGCCTCGTAGACTTTTCCCCCTTTCTTAACAGTATTACTGCCATATAATGAGTCGTAAAATAAGCCTTGTATAATGAGTATCCTCAACTGGACATTTACAAGCTTAGTTCTAACATAGCAAGTTCACGGTGAATTTCAACTGTTAATGGCAGCAAAACGTTTATTTGAAGGACTTTTATTTGTTGGGGATTGGGTCAGGTCAACTAATGTCTGATCCAAAAGTGTCCAAGGAGCGCAATAGAGATTTTACGCAAAATTTCGTCATTTAGGCTCTCAAACGTGGTAATTATAGGAAATAGGCAAAATAAACATTTGGTTCAGGTTTTTTTCAGAATGCTTTATTTTTTTAATTTTAAAATCTTTCATTCAAGGTCCGGTTCATGATTCATGCAAAATAGAGACAAGTCGATGGGTGAGTCTATTTTGGGATACAATTTGTAAGGAATTTTCTACGATTCTTGATTACCAATTTATGATTCATGTGATTCTTGAAACTGATACATCCTACAAATTTGATACCCTCTTTATCCTTTTTTTTTTGTGGAAAAGCAAGAAGATAACTTCGCGGGGTATTCAGTATGGAGACAGTCCTTACTCATGCATAGTTTATTAACCATTTTGTGATAAGAGTATCCAGACCAGTTGCTTAACCCTTTCTGTCTTATTTCTCCCTCTAAAACGTCTAAATACTTATTCTGGAGTGTTTTTGAAGGCTAAAATAACTTATACCATGAATAATTTATCTTTTCTACTTTGCGAAACTTAACATGGTTTAATATTACAGGAGAGGGGTTAGATGGACTCAACATCCTTAAAATAAATTTCTCTAACATTGAATCTACACGTATACAACAAGGTTTGAATCTTGTTGAGCAAAACATCCTAGATGAATATTTTTTTGGTAAAATGCACTGACCTCTCCTAAGGTTTCTGACAATTGTAAGGATTTCCCCTGACGTTTTAGAAAATACAATCACCTCCCCTACGTTTGAAACTATTATACTCTTACCCCCTGCTGTTAGTTCCTATTAGAAATTGGTTGGTTTTTGATGAAGATACCATATTACTTTTCTAAAATGCCTAAAAACCCTTGGTAATGGTTATAAGAATGAAAAGACTCTCTCCAAAGCACACAATTTTTGTTTTTCTCCTCACCTCACTAAAGGTATGTAATTCATTTTATTTTAGTTATTTTTTTTAAATGCATTAGTTGACTGTTTATTTATTTATCGATGTAATTTTTTTTTCAAGTTATGGACATGTCATTTAGTAATGGAAGCGTCCTTAGGGCTAAGAACAAAATGTGTCATTGTGGGACAAATGTCATTAATTTTATGTATCGATGTAAATTATTTTTATTCATTTATGGTAATGTCATCTTCTAATATAGGAAGCGTCCTTAAGTCTATGAACAACATGTGTCAGTGTGGATAATTCACGATTTTTTGTATAATTAATTTTTTTGTGTTTTTTTATTCCTCGCGATGAGAGCATCGAAAATCATAAAAATATGAATTGAAATGAAAAAAATATGATAAGATGATGCTACATACACTTGAGACAGTGAAAAGTTATCTTTTACAATACATGTAAAAAGTTTTAGTTCTCCGGTCAACATTCACAATGTAAAAAAATCATTAATGATGTATATGTACTTCCCGCATATTAAATACATGTAAAAAGTAAAATTAATCAAACAGATAAAGTAAAAAATATTTGTTCTAATTATTAAAATATAATATATAAATAAACTTATATAAAATTAACCAAAGTTAAGTTTAAAGTTCTAATAAACAAAGAAACATTATGTTAAAGTTAAGTTACATTAATTTTTTTTAACAAACTCATGAGAATGTTTATGTTTTTCTTGATATAATAAGTTAAAATGCATATGTGCTTTCTATTAGATAAATACATATATAGGATGAAAAAATAACGATACTCATTAAGATTTTTTTTATAAAATTTAAAAATGATTACTAAAATTTAAGATGGATAAGTAATTTTACGAATTGACTAATTTGACTCAAATTTGATTTGATTCGTCATTTAAAGCTCGAATAAGAGAAACGAATTACAACATTAAAAAAAAAAAAAAATTAAAGTCATAATAATTATTTTATCAGATAGGCTAAAATGTGTATGTGCTTTCATTAGGTAAACTATAGATAGAAAATACAAATATAACAAGATACATTAAGTGATAAATATAATTTTTGTAAGAAAAATAGTTGTCAAAATATAAGATGCATATTTATTTGCATAAACTTGATCAAAAACTAAATAAAGTCTAATATAATAAATATAGTTTTTTTTTTTTTGATCAGCAAAAGGATGATGTATTAATTCTTGGAACTAATACAGAGAAAATGGAACCAAGAGCATAGGCTTTAAAGAAGACCGTCATTGGTTCCAAAAGACAAGGAAGAAGTAGAAAAAAAGAAAAGAAAAAGGAACACAGGATGGCAAGTAGCCATCAAATGGACACGACAATCAGTAAAGTAAAAATGAAAAAGCAAGTTCCACTATACAATGCTAAACATCTTAAAACACACCACAAAGACATCTTTTAATTTGATCAATTGAATACTACTCTAGCTGCCTTTTGCTTTTGGACCAAAGAATTGCCTTAGTTTTGATTTTGTCCACAGTATCCTCCAGATCAACATTCTTCCCCTTAAAAATGTGCTCATTCCGTAGTAACCATAGGGACCAAAAGGTGGCAAAAAGGCAAGCTAACCAAAGCACTTTTACTCTCCTTGGTTGAATTTGAGAGAACCAGACATCTACCATTGTAGTTATAGACTCAGGACATACCCATTGTAATGACCACCACTCCAACATTTTGCTCCAAATAAGCCAGGCTATTTGACATGTTAGGAGCAAATGGTCAGCCGTTTCTTCTCCTTTTCTACACAAACTGCAGTGACCTTCTTGTATGGTGATGATATTTCTTCTCCATAATTGATCTTTTGTTGCTATGCCCCTTTGAAAAGCCCTCCAAAGGAATAGTTCAACTTTAGGAGGGCTGACATTCTTCCAAACGGACCTCAGAATCTGGTTGACTTCAAAATTTTGGTTTTCCACAAACCGTAAGCTGATTTAACAGAAAATTTGAGATCAGTGGCCTCCTTCCAGATCAGTTTGTCTACTTTAGAACACTCAAGGACAATGGAAGAAAGGTTAGTTGTTAACTCCTGAAGTTGTAACACTTCCCATGAGTAAAGAGTCCTCCTAAATATTAGCTTCCAATCCTTTGAAACCACATCATAAATCTCATTAACCAAATGCTGTTGTTGAGTGGAGATGGCAAAGAGTCTGGGGTATATAACTGCCAAAGATTGATTTCCAAACCAAGTGTGACTCCAGAATCTGGTTGCATTACCAGCACAGACCACCCATTTGAAGCCCGGAAAGATAATGCTTCCCATATTCCCTTCTGAACTTCTTAAATTGCAGATGTCAGTCCAACATGCTGAAGCTTTGCCTTCAATTGGACATTTGGGTTGCCAATCAAAATCAGGTAGATTGTACTTTGCCTTGATGATTTTCACCCAATTGGAATCCTTTTCAGTATTAAAACGCCACCACCATTTTGCCAATAGAGCACAGTTGTGCTCTTTCAATCTATGTATCCCCAAACCGCCCAATTTCCTGTTCCTAGAAATTTTATCCCAATTGATCAAGTGAAGTTTCTTTTTTTCCGGTAGGTCTCCCCATAAAAATTGTCTTTGAGTCTTCTCTAATTCTTCAGCAACAATTGCAGGTATTCTGAACAGAGACATGAGGTAAATAGGTATGGTGGATAGAGTAGATTTGACTAAGGTTAATCTCCCTTCCATAGAAAGGAGTCTCCTCTTCCACAAGGACAATTTAACCTGAACCTTTTCCATGACAGGTTGCCACATAACAGATCTTCTTGGGTTGGCCCCTAAAGGCATGCCCAGATACTTCATGGGAGGTGATTCTATCTTGCAACCAAGAATGGCAGCCAGCTTAACAGTTTCTGCTGGAGGCACCTTAATTCCACAAAAGTTGCTCTTAAGGAAATTCGCCTTTAAACCAGACATCAATTGAAAACATCTCTTAATCCTTTTGATATTCTTAATCTCAGTCTCATCATTATTACAGAAAACCAGAGTGTCATCTGCAAATTGAAGGTGACTAAAAGCCGTACCATTCTCTCCCACCTGCACTCCCCTGATGAGGCCTAGTTGTTGTGCCCTCTGAAACATAATGCTCATAGCTTCTACAACCACATTGAAAGGGAAAGGAGATAATGGATCTCCTTGTCTAACCCCTCTCTGTGGTTTGAATTCCTTTGATGCAGAACCATTGATAAGGATCGATAAAGCTGGAGATGATATGCAAGAGAACACCCAATTACACCACTTTTGGCCACAACCTAAATTCTTAAGCATATGAATCAAGAAGCTCCAATTCACACAATCATAAGCCTTACGAAAGTCAATCTTGAAAATTAAACCACCCTGCCCCATTGGCTTATGGTTCCAATGATGAATGACCTCGTTGGCAACTAGGATCCCGTCTAGAATTTGTTTTCCACTAATAAAAGCAGACTGGGTAAGGCCAATAATGCTGTTCAAGACAGGTTGGAATCTCCTTGCCAACACTTTGGCAATGATTTTAAAATTGCTGCCCACCAAACCAATAGGTCTAAAGTCTTGTATTCCAATAGGATTATGGGACTTAGGTATTAGAGCAATGAAAGTGGAAGAAATACCTCTGGGTAAAATAGGATTATGGTGGAATTGAAGGAAAAACTCCAATAAGTCTTTCTTCATAAAAGGCCAAGCCTTTTTTATGAAAGAAAAATTAAAACCATCCGGTCCTGGCGCTTTGAGGCTGTGACAATCCTTGATTGCCTGAAGAATCTCCATCTCCTGGAATTGAGCTTCAAGGCCTAAAGATTCCGATTGCTGCAGAATTCTTGGAAAAGTTCCAAGTAGAGTAGGCCTGATACTGATTGGTTCCTGAAAGAAATGATTAAAAAATTGAACTGCTGCCTCCTTCATCCTGGATGGATCATATATTGTGTTGCCATTAACTTTGATAGAACCGATAAAATTCCTTCTAAATCTGTTGTTTGCCATTGCTTGAAAAAATTTCGTGTTTTTGTCTCCCACTTGAAGCCAATGCATCCTTGACTTTTGTCTCCACAGAGTTTCCACCAGTCTAGTAGTCTCCCATAAATGAGCTCTAGAAATCAGTTTGTCTTCAATTTCTTCCCTTGAAAGTGATCTGGTTTCACCAAGGATGTCCAGATGGTGCAGATGGGCTTCCAAATTTGTTAGTTTGGTCTGAACATTCCAAAAGACTACTCTGTTCCATTGGCTGAGTTTCCTCTTTGTTGCCTGCAGTTTCTTGACCAATTTGAGGCCTGCCCATCCCTGAACTTGTTCTCCTTCCCATGCTTCTTTTGCCACTGTCATGCATGATGGATTTGATAACCACATATCTAGAAATCTAAAAGGTCTAGGTCCCCAATTTCTTAAGTCATCACATAAAAGTATTGGGCAATGATCTGATACCTGCCTTTGAAGTCCCCACACCACCAAATTGAATTTAATTGACCACTCCCTGCACACTAGGAATCTGTCTATCCTGCTCATAACTGGAACTGACCTCATATTGGACCATATGAATTTCCTACCTTGCATTGATATATCCTCCAATTCCATTGAATTGATGAAATCCCTAAAATCCTGCATGCTTCTCTTCACAGAAACACAGCCAGTCCTTTCCCCCATGTCCATGATCTCGTTGAAATCCCCTCCAATACACCAGGGGTATACAAAAGTTGATTTTAACTGGATGATGTCAAGCCACAGAGATCTTCTTTGAGTTTCATCATTTGGTGCATATATGTTCATGATGCATACCTTGAAATTATTCTGCCAAGATCCTTTGAGGATAATGAAATATTTGTGGGTGAGATTGGATTCCAAAGGATTGCTAACCCTCCAGAAGAGCCTTCAGCCTTGGATACTGATACTTCCACTTCTGCATTCCCCCAAATTTGTTGTGCTAACCTCAGTTCCATGGCTTCCATCTTGGTTTCTTGAATTAGTAACATGTATAGATTTTTAGCCTTCACTATCTTCTTCAAGGCTTTCCTCTTGAAACATCCCCCTAGGCCTCTAATGTTCCATGATAAGATCTGCATAAAAAGCTTTGAAACCACTAAATCACCAGTAGATTTAAGCAAGATCACTGCTGAGCCTGAACTCCTTCTGTATCATCATTTTCTCTAGCTATCATTTCCTTCAATAATTGTTGTTCATTTCCTTTAAAATCCATGCCTATCCTCTTTCCGATAGCAATAGTGTCTTCAATTTCCTGGAGTGTGTCGTTCCGTAAGAGGCCTAGAGACGCTGCTACCATTTGGTTAGATATAGAATTAAGGCTACTGCTAATCTCCTCTCTTTCAATACTGTCCAGAATATCTTTTCTGTGTTTTCTCCTTTTTTCTCCAGGATTGAGGTCCACCATAATCTGAATCTCATCCACCTCAGTGATGTGTCCGTTGATTTCAACATATGGCCTGTTGGGTTTGTTGACCATCTCCTTGTTGATTTTTAGTGGATCCACTCCTTCATTTGTTGTACTGAATTCCTCTATTGAGTCTTTATCTTGGGCTTGATTGAGGCTGGTGGAAAGGTTCCCATTAGAGCCCACATTAAGGCCCAAAGTTTCCTCCACCCGAGATACCATCAGGCCCATTGCTTCAAAATCCGTCTCTTCTGCTCCTTCAGCAGTAGGACTATGATCAGTGGAGCTAGATACCATCTGTTCAGATGTGTACTGGTAAAACAGTAATCCCTTTATTAGTGTTCCATTAACTAAACAAAGGTATATACAAACCCTAACTATAACCCTAACTATACAAGGACAAAAATACCCCTTATGACAAAGAGTCTAGCAAATAGGACCCTACCAACATAACTTAACACTCCCCCTCAAGTTGGTGCAAAGATGTCCATCATGCCCAACTTGAACAAAATAGGGTAAAAAACTTTTCGACTGAGACCCTTAGTAAATACATCAGCTAATTGATC
>JABCMJ010011374.1:0-18341 GCA_014822125.1 Arbutus unedo | reverse complement strand
GACATATTAACCATTCAGTAACTCAATAATAATGTAGTTTAATTTGGCCAAAATGGAGCCTAAGTTTAATTTCAAAGTTATTGATGGTGCCTAAAATTATCACATTGATAATCAACAATGACCTTTATGACAGTTTTACACCACTTACAATCTCACAAATCCTCCCTTCTTTTTTTTCTTTTCGGTATCGCTAATTTCACATATTTTGATTTTGTTGGTTGATATTATGGGCGGACATACATAGTAGAAAATAGAATTAACCGACTTCACTGAAATAAAAAATTCTTTCTCGATAGATATATTTTTTAAAATATTTAAATAAATTTATTTTACAAAATTGCCTAACAAATAATATGTCTTGTTCCGTAAAACCATATAGAGATGTTATAAATACTTGACCATGGTCTTAAATCCGCCTGTTAATATTCCTATGGTAATTTTATCTTCAATAAAGCTACTGACACTCTATGAATTATCTCAATTTATATTGCATGCCTAGGTGTTAAATAATTATGGAGTATTCAAATAAGTGAGGCAAGCTTTAATTATCTATGATTGTTTGAAACTTAAGCATGTAGTATAAAATGAGATAATTGTTTGTTATTTTTTCTTGGCTACAAATATTCCTATGGTATTTGATGGAGTGCTTGTTATTCATATGCTATTTAATTTTCTAATTACTTTAGCAAATTTCTAACGCAACCTCTTGATTCAAAATGCAATGGTTTCCTCCCTTTTTAACAGCTTAGCAAAAGCTTCTGAGAGCAAAAAAAGATAAAAGGAGACTTTTACAAGATATGAAATGACAAAAGGGAGAATTGATCATGAATTGCTCTGTGTGTGTGTGTGTATGTGTGTTAGAGAGAGAGAGAGAGAGAGAGAGGTGTAATGAGGAAAACCATCCCCCAATTTTCCTTGTATTTTTTCCCGAAACAAGCAGACTTGGCATATGAATGCATACTCACCAGAAAATGGAAAAGCAAGTGCATATATAATGATGAGTTGAGGTTGGGGAAAAAAGGTTAATTACAGAGTAATTAGCTTATACGTCAACTTTACAAACAGGAGGTGCAACAAAGGGCACTTCACCCACAAACCCCTCACCCAACCGAACCAACACATCACATTTAACGTAAATCCCATAGCGCCGGGTGGTTATAGCCCCAGCCTTCCACCTCATTTTCCCCAACAAAACAAACCTCAACCCAACCACCCCTAATTCCTCGTCCATCCCCAACCCATACGCCACCTCCGGCGCCACTTGCACAGCCCCACCACCACTGCAACAACCACCGCTGCTACCACAGCCCAGTACGGGGGACATCTCCACCCTGCTCTGCTTCTCGTGAAACAGGGGCGGCAAAACCACCGGCTGCGTGATCATTTGATTATGGTACGAGACAAAGGCCGACAGACGGTCGTAGAGAATCGAGACTCGCTGGTTTGGGTTTTTGGTTACGATGGTGAATTGCATGGCGGCGGATACCGAGGGTGGTGGAGTGGAAGTGGTGTTGAGATTGAGGACGGTGACGGAGACCACGGTGAAGTGGGGTTTATGGAAACGGTAGACTAGCCATAGTATGAGGGCTGTGATTCCGGCTAAGAGGAGGAGAATGGTGATGCAACAGCACAAGGCGCGGTGACGGTAATCGATGCTGTTTTTGGTGCTTGTGTGGCCGTCGGTCATGTTGGTATGTGACTGTGACGTTGGTGGTGTTGCTTCTGGGTTTGGTTTCTTCTGCTATAGAGGAAGAATTTGGGAGATAAAGAAGGGGAGTGGGAGAGTCAGAGAGAGAGAGAGAGAGAGAGAGTGTGTGGTCGTGGCGACAGAATAAGAGAAAGAAGCCGAATAAGAGGAAAAAATTACGTGGGGCAGATGTAACTGAAGAGCGAGGAACTGGAAGTCAGAATAGGTGACGTAAATAATGTTAGCTTCTTTCTTTCTTTCTTCCTTTTTTTTAAGGTAAAATTCACTTACATCTAACAAATTTAAGCAGCGACCTCCCTTACACCCTTTGGCTAACGAGATAAGAAAAGAAAAGAAAAAAAATATGATTTATGAGAAAAGAAAAGAAAAGAATATGATATCTCACCATCTCATTTAGATAGACAAAATTAGAGAGATAATAGTTTCTTATCTACATTGTTTGGCTATCATACATAAGAGAAAAGAAAAAAATGTGTCATGTTTCTTTTACAAAAATACCCTTTATAGTCATTATACTAGAAAAGAAAGGAAAGATAAAATTAACAAAATAAAAAATTAATTTTTCAATCTAAACATGGAAGAACATATTCTTTCTTTTAATTTCTTTTCTTTTCTCTTGAAAACCCTCAATCCAAAGGAACTGTTAAGGTTTCAAAAAATATAATTAACTCTCCTATTTTTTAAATTATTAGATTGTTATCTTCTTACCATTAGTTTTTTATTAATGTCGTTAGTTTTTATCGTTAAAAAATAAAAATACTCCTCTTAAAATGCTCCATCTTAAGACTTTTTATTTTTTTAATATGTTTAATTTATTTATGTGTACATTTAAATAAATATTCGATAATTATATATACGACAGTATATAGTGTAAAATAATTTTTAAAATTAGAATTTTAAATATTTAAATAAAATTAGAATTAACTTATATTTTTATTAAGTTTGTGTAAATAAATATACATCTTATATATTAATAATTATTTTTTAACAAAAAAATTATTTTAATTTATTACTTAATGTATTTTGTTAACTTCGCATTCTCTTTATGTATATTTAACCTAATAAAAGTATATATATATTTTTAATTTATCTTATTAAAAAAACATTATGACTTTTAATTTAATTTATTATTTTTAATATTTTAATTTTTTACTATTCAAGCTTTAAATATTAAATTAAATTAAACTTAAATTATATTAGTTAATTTTATAAAATTACTTACTCATCTTACATCTTACGTTTAAGTGATTATTATTTAATTTTATAAAGATGATATATTTACTTAATAAATTTCATTAGTTGTTATCCTCTATATGTATTTTATTTAATAAAAAATACATATACATCATAATTTATCATATCAAGAAAAAAAATTCTTATGAGTGTTAAAAAAATTTATGTAACTTACTTATAACACAATATTTTTATTTTTATTAAAACTTCAAATATTAACTTTTGTTGATTTTGTATAATAGTTTTTATATATTATATATTTGTAATTAAAATGATTATTTGAACTTTTATGTTCGGTTATATTTTTAGTTTCTACATCAATGTTATCAACGGGAGGTATATGTACATTGTATTTGGCCTAAATTAGATTAATTTTTTTGTCGTTTTTTATTTTTGTCATTATGTGTGACTCTAAGAATGATATTTGCCCCACAACGACACATTTTGTTTCTAATCCGAGAAAGCTTTCGGTACTAGATGACATATCTATAACTGAGAAAAAATAAATTATATCGATATCGTATTTGTTACACTACTCAAATCTTTTTATTCATAAGAGTTTTTTTCTTGATATGATAAATTATGATGTAGATATATTTTTTGTTAAATAAAATACATACAGAGGACAAAAAAATAATAAGATTCATTAAATAAATATATTATTTTTATAAAACTAAATAACTATTACTAAAACGTAAGATGCGTAAGTATTTATAAATTGACAAATATAACTCAACTTTAACTTAATTTCAGTACTTACAGCTCAAATAGAACAAAAGTAAAATATTAAAAAATAATAAGTTAATCTAAAATTTATAACGTTTTTTTGATAAGATAGACTAAAAATATATATGTAATTTTATTAGTTTAAATATATATAAATAATGCAAACTTAACAATATACAGTAAGTGATAAATTAAAATGTTATTTATAAATGAATAATTATTAATATATAAGATGTATATTTATTTGTAAAAATTTGATAAAAATATAACTTCAGTCTAATTTTAGTCGAATTTTATTTAAAATTTTAATTTAAAAAATTATGTTACACTATATACAGTCATGTATATAATTATCGAATATATATTTAAATACACACATAAATAAATTAAATATATTAAACAAAAAAAAGATAAAAAGTCTTAAGAAAAAACATCTTAACAGGGGTATTTTTGTCTTTTAACAATAAAAAATAACGGCGTTAATAGAAAACTAATGGCAGGGGAGTAACAGTCTAATAGTTTCAAAAGCAGGAGAGGTAATTGTATTTTTTAAAACCTCAGGGGAGGTCAATGTATTTTACCCTTCGTCTTTTTCCATAACGATGTATGCAGGACCGAACTGGTATAAAATTTGAGAGAGTCCTCACCTATATCACCGACTAATACTCGGGGCAATGGGTGAAAATGACCGAACAAATCTTCCAATAGCATCAAGTATTAAATATTAAATTTTGATCGCAAAATCTTTGGGTTTTTGCTGAATTTGCCTGATTTTATTATTTGATTATCTTTTCGTCTTTATGTGAATTTTTATTGTAATTTTTTATTTTTTTCCAATTCTTTGTGGATTATTAGTTCGTCTCGGTGAGAAATTCTAGAAAAGTTATAAATAATGAACAAAATTTTAAAAAAATTCAGAAAAGACAAAAATAATTTAAAAACAGAATATTCTTGTGTTTATTCGTCGTTTTTAATAACTTTTTTACATTTTTAGACATAATTTTATATTTTTTAGATTCATCACATCGAAACAGACAAATAATCTATAAAAATTTGAGGCCAAAATAACTCTATCCTTTGTATACTCTTATCTTATAATGTTATATCCATTACAATTTAATTACAACATATATAGTTTGTACTATCTTATAATGTTATCTGTTGCAATATTATCAGATAATGTTAACTTTAAAACTCATAGATAACATTATTAGATAAAAATATCAGATAATGTTATATGTTGGTTTATTTGTTAGACATGATGAAGTTATATGTTGACCTAATTTCTCTATTTGGATTGTGATAAATATCTTTATTCGGCCCAGCTTATATAGATTAAATAGTATGTAATTATGTCCAAAAATTAAAAAAAATTCACTAAAGACAAAAATAAGTCTAAACATATGTTGTTTTGACTTATTTTTTTATTTTTCTGAATATTTTTTTAATTTTTTAAAATATTTTTTATACTTTTTCTGGAATATCTTGTCGAGACAAATTAATAATTATAAAACAATTGATGGAAAACTAAAAATTTGAAAAAAAATTCAAATAAGTAAAAAAAACAATGAGACAATAATTCAATACTTGTTGTTTTTTGGTCTTTATTTGAAAAAAAATTTATAATTTTTTATTTTGCATCAATTTTTTTGTTAATTGTTGATTAGCCTCCAAAAGAGATTTCGAAAAACTATAAAATTAAGTTTGAAAGGAAGAGCCGGTTGTGCTAATCTGGTGAGCAGAGACAAAAGCTAAAATTTTTATAAAAAAATAGAAAAGACAAAATAAACTAAAATAAATATATTTTGACTTATTTTTTGTCTTTAGTGAAATATTTTTAGTTTTTGAATATAATTTTATATTTTTTAGATTTTTTTCATCGAGACAAACCAACAAATTGATAAAAATTGACAAAAGTATAACAAAATACAAAAAAAAAAAAAAAGAAGTTAAATAACTACAAAACAATATTTTAGATAATTTAAGTCTAATTTAGATAATTTGTGCCTTTCAAATAAAATTGACATATTTAGTGCAAAGGTATTTTTAAAATTACTGTGTTAAAAAACTTTTAACTCTAATTTATTATTAGATAGACTAATTAAATTACATTATAAGTCCCTTGCTTTGCTTTGGACATTTAAGTACGAGTCCCTGAACTAAATTATGCATTTATGCGTTCAGCCCTGAGTGAGTGAGTGAGTGAGTGAGTGAGTGGCACCAACAATTTGAACATGAAGTGGCCCTTTTTTATCGGGGTGTGGAAAATATTTGTTCCATCCCAAAGTACGTAGTTTTGCATTCCAGTAAGATTTGTGTGTGAGTACTCAAAAGAATCCGATTCCATTATCTACGATGCAGTGACGACTCTAGCAGTACCACACCCTTAGAATTTTCCTAAAGCTGAAGAAAAGACTTTTGAAAGTTCCCACTTTCACAAAAGATGATATTCCTCTTCAAAAGAAGATACCAATTTTATTTTTTTTATTTTCAACTCGGGGCTGATTGGTTATAGGACACTATGAAAACAAGAAACAATTAAAGAATTGAAAAAACACGACACACAAGTTTACGTAATTTCAAACCAAGTAAATCGTTTAATCATACTTTTACGAGTTGTTCAGGTATTTCACTATAATGAGAAAACAATTTAGAGTTACATTCAAGTCTCAAACTGACAAGAATTGATAGTACTTTAAAAAAAATTTAATTGAAACGTAGATACGATCAAATTATTAAATCTCAAATTAATAGTGTCTGAATTTGCTAGAGACAATTTTAGAACTTCCAAAAAGAGTTGAGAGCGAAAAAAACAAATGACCACGAGATAATCAAAGATTACATGTAATGATACAAACAGTTAGGAGTTTGCAGAGTAACAAGGCAGAGTCTACGAACCACCTCCAATGAACTACAATCTTCTAAAATAAAACTAACTCAAAAATAACTGTCCAAACAAACTGCACCAAGCTTACTTCATCTGGCTTAATTCCTATATACACGGCGCAGTAATCCTGAACTACCCCAAAAGCCCTTTGTCTTTCCAAATAAAAGGCAATGTCGCAAAACTAAAACGTTACAAACACACTACCTCCTAGCTGAATGCAACAAACATCCAGTTGAAACCAAAAACCTGTGTCAAAACCCCCGCTCCCAATGGAAGCCACATTTTACCACTCCACACTCATATTTTGTTAACTACTACTAAGTGTACAAACTACAAACTATACATAACATACGGAAATGTTTGGCCATGTCTCGTGGAATGGAACAATCGAGAATTAACAAATCAAACGGATGAGCCTTAGTGGATCAGGATTCAGCGTGTGAAGGGTTTGTTTTGCACTTGACGAACAAACTGCCCTTTCACTCGTGGACGCTGCTCGGCAAGTCTTTTCCTGCTCTGATACCGAACCTGCGCATAGACATTGCCCATTAATGAACTTGAATACTTTGCTACAGAAATTGGCATGTACTTCAGTACCTTATAAGCAAACAAAAGTAAGAGAATCTATTGGATACAGCTTCTTTGCATTGAAGTTGGATGAGGATGGAGGTAGTGTTGGTCGATCCTCAGGTTTGAACCCTGGACCCAATTAATGGGCTTCAAGCACTTCAATCACCAAGATCACTCCCAAATGTCAGACCAAGTTGTACTTGCGGTTCTATGCTGGCCAACTTCATTTCAGGGTTTAGGTTTAGGGCAGTGCACATCATCAGATCTTGTGGAATGACTCAACCAATGGACACAAACTACAAGCATGGGCACTTCTATGAGTTTAGTCATTGTAAACTCTTTAAGACACACCTCAACATGGTCGCACGAACATGCCTGGCTTTAACTGATTTTTGAAGTTTCAGTATGCTCAAAATATACATCTCACATTTATCCCGTAGACATACATGAAACACCTGTGAGTCTTGACATGAACTTGAAGAAACAAACTTCGGAATTAATGATGAAATCATAAAACTTACTTATACTTATGCATCCTTCCTCTTGCATTTTAGTTTTAGCAACTTTAAAACCTAGAATGTTGAAAACTAAAAACGAACATATAAATACAGTATTAGCAAAAAAGTCTAATAAGTTCTGTTACCATATGGGGAACATATAAAATGCATATTTACTTGCTATCATGACCAGCTCAAAAAAACGGCAAGTCGACTTGTCAGTATCATATTGTAATTGTATCCATTGCTTCTTAAAGTAAGGTTAAGACCTGATGTGCATTCGCGACCAAACAATTTTATTATCTATGCAGCACAGCCCAACCCAAACAAGCCATGCACACTAACATCACCGTCACAAGATTAGCACGGTGGATTGACCAAAGGCGTTCATAATTCAGGTTGGGGTGAAATGTTGCAGCCTTGCAGGTAAGGTTATTCCTCTTACATTTTCACAGCTTCATTCTAATTATACCAAACCAAAACCAAGCCAAGCCTTGAGTCCCAATCTATTTTCTATAGTAATAGATGTATGATTTTTTTTTTCTAAAAATAAGGATGTTTGTTGAACCCCATTCCCATAGTCAATAACGAAGACAATACTGATGTGGATAGTGATGACGAGAATGATTTTGCTACGCACACATACCTTTTGGTCATAGCAACGATCTTTACGTTTCAATCTGAATTTTAGTAGAGCTGCTTCCCTTTGACTGGAGCAATGAGAATCTTTCCCTCTTAACCCATTGTCATTCACAGTCTCTGATACACTCGATCTCACAGATGAAACAGCAGGATTGGCATCAACATCACATGCGTTGCACTTATTTTCTGAAGCACCACTGTCAAGCTTATTACTTGCATTGCCATCACATAAACTACTTATACAACTCAGCCCAAGGGTGGCAGAACCATCTCTCAGCACAGATTCCAAATCGTTATCCTCCTCTCGTACAGTTTTCCCAGAAGAATGTTTGGTGGTTTTCTCATACGGAACATAACTTTGGTCTGAAGTATGAATTTCCGAACTGGAATGAATTGAGGAACTCATCAGAAAGGGGGACTGCTCCCGCTGGTTTTTGGGACTCCACAATGAGGGGATATCTGATTGCGTGCACACGATAGGTGGAAATATCTGACCATAACCAGTAAAGCTATCAAATTTCACCCCAGGGACGGGAATGAACCCAAGTTGAGGACCTGTGAATGCAGTTTCAAAGAGTCTAGATTGACCAGTAAACACAGTGGACGTACTCTCCTGACTACCCAATGAAGCTCCATGTGATTGGGCACCAACTTTGTTTTGGTGGAAATCAGTAGTCAATTCGTTGTATGAGGTAGTTGCAGTCTCCTTCAGTTCGGTGCAATTACCGGTCAATGTCAGACGAAGTGGTGTTGACGGCTTACAGTCATTATACCTGAGGGAATTAATTACATGCACTGTAAGTTAATATCCGTATTATTTAGCTACAAGCCATATTTATTCCAATTAATCTCTGTTACATCAGTTCCTATTTAAGATTAACAAAAGGAAGAAACTACAAACAACTGACACATAATATAACCAACCTATGACTCCTGTATGGGAGATCATGGATTCAAACCTCAAGGGATAGACCAATGGCTAATATTCCATCCTCACTTCCCCTCAAGGATAACCCCAGGGTGTAGATCCTGTCAACACACACGTACACAAAAAACACCCTATGCTGTTTACAGTTGAAAATACTCAGTGTCCCGTTCATTACCCATTACAGAAAGAAGTTACGGAAAACAGAACTACTGAGATACTGATATCTCCACCAATCTTATTGGGAGCATCACTTCAGTAAACAATTTCCTCGAGTGGTTTAAAATATTCACTTCATCAGTTGCTTCATTCTTTAAGCAATTTCCTAGCTCACAGTAGTTAGATATCTTCATCAAATTCAAGAAATCATTATCTATAGAAAAAACATCTAGCAACTAAATATCACCGATGTACCATGGAAACAAATGAATAAAAATCACAAGTAAAATCATAGTTAAACGTATAGGCCAACAAAATAAAAAGTATTGATGGATCTCAAGCCAAGAAGAACAGGCACATCTATCGCACTCACATATCCGTGTCCGACAACACCCACCGGACACGTGTAGTCAGTGTCGAACACTCTTACATATGTGTAATTTTTTAAAACTATAATTTTTTAGACAGACATGTTGGGGACACACAGGAAGTGGGAACACCGTACAGGCACATCAGGAGGTCAAAATGCAACTTTTAAAAGTTAGCCCAGACGCAATATTTCAATGAATGTTGGGTTCATGAATACTTAAGTAGTGATCTTTTGATTTTAATTTTCATAATGTTAATCCTATTCGTGTTCTTTTATCTTAATTGGATAGGAACAACATTTTTTTATTTTTAGATAACTTTCTTGGATAGATCTATCCGTGCTTCTTAGACCTCAACTATCATTCCATAAGGACCTACTTGTTTGCCCCTAAATCAATTTTCAAAGGCATCCAAGTGCCAACAGTTCCAAATTCAAAAACCAAAGAGCATTAAGAGAACGGGATTTCTTCTAGCCCAGACTTTATGTTATGTTTCAGTAGTCAATGGAGCCTCATATTTTCTCTTTTAAAAAAGCATAAGACAAGCATCAAGGTGAACATATGGACAACTGCCCGGTGCTTCACCACAACCAAAGCAACAACTAGACCATGCCTCCATTACACCAGACAAAATGCCAAAACCTACAAAGCTACATGTCACAAATTAGAGTTCTTCTTTTTACAAGAGAACAGTGGTAGGATAAGTCTTCTCTAAAAATCCATTTTAGCAAGCAAAGTTGATATCAGCAAAACGAAGCTTTCCTACAATCCATTAGTAAAGGCGAATTAATAACTAGCAGAGAACATCCTATTATAAATAGAAGACTATAAAAAGACCAAAATTGGTATACTTGTATTAAGGAAGTATTCTGAAATGCGTAACGCTGGAACCATACAGGGCCTTAATATTATTTATTACCTTCATTAGCTTGTTTCTTCTGAAATATTAGGTGATTGGTTGGAAGCAGCAACTCACCGTGAAAAGGCTGATGCATTGGAGTGGCTTAAAACACGGCCTTCATCGGTAGCTTCATATTTTGAGTAACTTTGATGAGATCTCCTTAAAGAAAGTTCCAAGTCAGGCGCAAAATTGAACCTGTTTTTATTGTCATTGGTACTCAAGTTTCCGTAAGTGTTCTGTGGGCAATGTTCAAATTTGCCAATCAAGTCTAGGGCTCCAATCGAAGGTTCACCCATTTTAGTAGCAAGGAAATGAACCTCAATGCCCTTACTAGCATGTCCTTCATTACTTTCTCGCCCTAAGTCTGCATCCCTACTCACTGCTCTGCCACAAACAAGATTGCCCAGGGACACAGTTGAGTCATAGGGTTCATTGCAAGGAGCATTTTCTGGTTCCATTCCAATCGATTTTCCTGCAACAAATAGCTGGTAAAATTCTCAATTTGGTGAAAAAGAAGTGAACAAAGACCAGTGCAATATTGGGAGGAAAGCGAGGGAATATGGCATACTACCAATTTCAGTCATGGGCATAATTGATTTCTCAACCAATATCTCACGTTCTTCATGCTTTTCTGTATTGCTCATTTTGCTACTCCCCCAGTTCAGATGCAATAAACCCTGCATGTTTACACACTCAGCTTCCAAGCAAGGAGTACAAGAGCTCTGCACAAGAGGCGGCAAAACATGCAGTCTCTATGTAAGACTTCATGAAGCCAACCCAATCTGGAAATATATTTCCTAACTACAAGTGGCCTCATACACACATCCCATCATAGCTCCTTTAAAGTGCATGCATACAAAAACTTGTATTTTCTCAGGGCCGTCATGCAATTTTTCAGCCAAGTGAGATGAATAAATACTTTACTAGATACTGTCCCCTGACTTCTTGTGTTTGAAGGAGATAAACACTCCCAAGCTCTTAACACCTAATAGAAGTCAAGAACGTACCTAGAGACGTAATTTTCCCAATTTAGTAATTTAATGGAAGTTTGACATACATTCTCAATGAGTTGCTTTCAGGATGAAAACACACTTACATGGGCATAACTGCCTTTCTTGCTACATTCCTTCTTTATTGGTGTAGAATCTAGAGAATCACTTGAGTGATTGCTAGCTGTGCTGTTTTCAGAATTGTCTTCGACTTTCTGTTGTTCAGCCAGAATGTTTTGAGGAACATTCCCTTTGGTTTGCTGACATTTTTTTATAGAACACAGAACAGATTTCACTTACACGCAAGAAGCAGTAAACTAGAGAGAGAGAGAGAGAGAGAGAGAGAGAGAGAGCTGAAGCATACAGTTTGACGTCTCCAAACATGCTGCCACAGGTTCCTCAGTTCATTCCTCCTCACAGGCTTAATAAGAAAGTCAGCAGCACCTTTTAACATGAATTTCAAAACAACACTAACTGAATCCTGGGAGGATATCACTGCATGATCATGAGAAGGAATATCATGTTTGTTTCAAAGGAACGGAAAAATAACGAGATAACCCCAAAAAGTCTATCAGAATGGCATACTTATTACAGGAATATCTTTGCAAACATCATGCTCCGTGATTAATGTAAGAAGTGCATATCCAGATATCAATGGCAACTCCACTTCAGTTAATATGAGGTCAACATTCATTGGTCTCTCCTTTAGTGTCTCCCATGCCTTTAAGCCATCAGGAACAGCAGCAACTGCACAAGCCAACATGGACTTTGTCTTCAGTTTCAGATTTACCCCACAAAGGAAAAATAGAATACCCAAAAAAAAAAATGCAAAAAAAAATGATAAGAAGGTATAGTTTCAAAATTTTGGTTTTAACGTCTGACATTTCACAATCATAAGATGTTCAGATGTATAGTTTCAAAAATTTAGTTTTCACATCTGACATTTCACAATCATAAGATGTACAGATGTTTGAAAACATATACAATAATGCTAGATATCATGGTATAGTCTCCTGTTAGTCATCCAGATACCCAGGATCATGTTGTGCTGTGACGTAGGTTTCAGGGATTTATCGCTAGTAGTAGTCCTTCATTGATTCATTATTGGAGCAATAAAAACCAAAAGTTCAATAAGCAGAACAAGTGTATATGATTTCCCAATTTCCAGACGTCAAATAAAAATATTACCAACTAAAAAAACAAAAAAAAGGGGGAAAAAGGAACACATTGGTAAGAAATCAGAATGTAGAGGCAGCACTGACAACCAGTTTAATGAGAATCAATTATGTCAGTTTATTCATGTCCAGGGCCACTAATGGGGTTACTGAACGAGCCGCTGGATGACCTAAAAGATATGCCTAACTACGTATGAAGCCAGGAAGTAATACCACCATCTAGTGATAGTGGATAATGCAGGAAGTATGGTGTGATAGAATCCAGTGCAGACATCAACCTACTGACGATAAATAAAATGACTTGTAGAAAGTAAGTTCATTGGAACAACATATAGACCCGAATTATGTTGTCAAATAAAAATTGATGGCAGTAGCAATCAAACCACTCCTCCGCACTTAGAATTCAAAGAAGTGAAAACTGCTTTATATAATAGGCTGCTCTTCTGATCAATATGCATCCTTTGCAAAGGGGTTCGCTCAACTGAGTCAAAACAAAACTCACTAAAAATAGCAAGAATGAATAGAAAATAGAAGATAGCATCACGAAAAACCATTTAAAAAAAAATCCATTTACATTGCATTTACAGAGAAATCATAAGTATATAAACCATGTTGAGAAATGTGGAGGGCAGAAAAATGAGATGTTTGGGCCGAACATGGGGCTCAACCCAAAGCCCTATTTGGGCAGCCCAATCCCGGGTAACTGGGCACAACATTGGGCTGAGTAATGGAATAACAATGGGCCATTGGCCCAAGACTTAACATTGTGGTACTGCAAGGTTGGGCTTCTCGGCCCCACTTGGCCCAACCCAAAAGAATGTCTTGGTCCAGGCACAAGTTGACGTTAAACTCAACCAATGAGTGCTTGGTGCAACGTGGAAGAGCTTGGCCATGTGGCACCCAAATAACAGGTAGATTAGCTGATGACATGGTAGACGTCATGGTGCGGATACAAGGTTCCAAACCCAGTTCGCACAAGTCTACCAGCAGCGGCATCAGAAGACAGCCCAACTAGTGTCCTTGTAATTGAATGATGATATCTTTGGACCCTACTAGAGACCAGAGTATATTTACTTGTTATTTAGGATTTATCTTGTTACGATTTTATGTTGATGGTTAGGTTATCTTTATTTCAATTGGTTGTTACATATATCTAGATTGTTATTTAGAATTTATCTTTTTATGATTATCTAGTTAGGATTCTATCTTGGTGGATAGGTTATCTTTACCTTGGTTGGTTGTATTCGTTTGTGGGATCTTAATTATAAAGACTCGTTTTTTGTTTAGGCACATAATTGAATGAATGAAGTTTTTCTTGTTTCCTTAAATTAGTGTGGATTCTAATTCTTCCCTAGGTGTGAATTCTTATATTCCGGTTATACATCAGTTTGGCATCAGAGCAATGTTGTTTGTTATTCTACTAAATTTTTTTCACACCAACCATGGATTCAACACCTACACACAAATCAAGTAGATTAGTTTCCAATATATGCTACACTCGACAGTGTTGTGTTTTGTTCACCCTGGGAGAGTTGGTGCGGACACAAGACCCTAAGCCCAATTCGCACGAGTCTACCAGTGGCGGCATCAGAAGGTGGTCCAACCAATGTACTTGTAGTTGGATGATGATATTTTTGGGCCCAGCTAGAGATCAAAGTAGATTTACTTGAGTTGTTATTTATTATTATCTTGTTAGGATTTCATTGTGATGGTTAGATTATCTATATTTTAGTTGGTTGTTATTTATTATATATCTAAATTATTATTTAGAATTTATCTTATTAGGATTCTATCTTGGTGGTTAGGTTATCTTTATCTTGATTGTTATTGCTTTGTGGGAGCCTATTTATAAGGACTCATATTTTGTTTAGGGATGGAATTGAATGAATGAAGTTTTTCTTGTTTTCTTGAATAAATGTGTATTCTAATTCTCCCATAGGTGTGGATTCATATAGGTAATTCTCTGGTTCTACATCAAGTCAAGAAGGTTCCATGTATTGGATAACGCGGACCACAATTGTGTTCTCCCAAAGATCGACACAAGACTGTTAGAGTGCCGAGCACGTGAGGCTTGGGGAGCAAGTCAGTCCGCACTATAAGAGGTAAACGGTTGCACTCTACAAGGTATGCTAACTCTGATGCTTGCATTTCATGTACTTCGCTTAGTTAAGGTTGGCTTAGGTATCGGAATGCCTTCTAGCCACTTTTTTCTTTATTTTCCGAGCTTAGTAGACAGGGGGTCCAAACACGAACATTTTTGGAAGCTTGTTCAGGAATAGTCTCATTCAAGAACTAAACAATTTCTCATGAGTTCTCAACTCAATTTCACTTAAAAAATAGGAGGAGGAAATAAATCATGGGAATGGGGAAGTACCAGTACAACGCTAGGGCCACCATTAAGAAATCAAATCACGGAGAAAAGAAGTCTAGCTTGGAAGCTCTTTCATTTTTTAGAAAGCAAAACTGTGACACTATGTTAAAACAAATTTTCTGATGACCGTAGCTAAAAAATGGGCAATACATCACACACACACCATTTATGCAAGGCATGTAGAAAATCTAAAACCCTTGAATAGAAATAAAAACACCACAACAAGCATCAAGATCACTTCTTTGTAACGGAGAACAGCAATATGGGCTACAAAGTTATAGAAGTTTTGGCTGTTTAATATACAAAAATTTTGGTCAAACTGAAAGACATTTGTTCAACATCTTTACAAGTCTGAGGGGAAGTATCCTAGGACACAAATCATTGGAACATAGAAAAGTAAAAAGAGAACATGAAAAAACCATCAATCAAAGAATCAAACTAGCAGAGTCAAAGAAAACAACCAAATGGGAGATCGTTCGGTACAAGGTCCACTAAAATGGATTTATCTTTGCACTATTAGTTACTTCCATTGTGTGTCCCACTCCGCAAGACCCAACAACGGATTGGTTGAATTTGGACCATTATTAGTAGGATTTAGTCATTTTCCTGATCAATCTTGGAAAAATACCCAAATAGGAACAGGATTCTAGAATCTACTTCCTAGAAACAATAGGCTCGTTGGATAGATGGGGGTTCCTCAATTTTTAAACATGTCTTATGAGTGGATTCGATATAGTTGGCTGGTGAAATTAGTGTGAATGATGGATTATTATTGGGACATTGTCTAATAACGATTCTTAAGATGAAAGATTTCACATCACTCGTATGAAATGTTTATTTCAAATCCCTGTCACAAAATCATCCAAACTCAATGTAGGAATCCATATGTAAGTAATCCAATCTTAATCTCAGCTATTTTCATAGAATAATAATGTGAAATTCCTTCATTTTTCAATTCACATCTACGCAAATGGAGCCTTATAATTGGTAAGGATAGCGAAGAAAATAAAAGAGAAAAGAAAACGAGGACAAAAAGAAGTTAAAAAAGCAACGTAGGTGAGAACTCCAATCCTCAGAAATTAATGAAAATTAATGACAAAACACCACTAGATGAATAATTACCTGACAAATATCAACCTCGACGACAATTTCTACAAAAAAGACTAGACATCAACCAGAAAGATAGACAGAAACAAGTAAAGCACGCACATAAGAGAGAGGACCTTCGTAACCGCATTTCCGAAGAAGGGCGGAAATAATCTGACGAGTCGAATCGTCAGGTTCAACCAACAAAACTCTGAGAAACATCCGCGGAAGTAATAGCGACGAACACTCCGTCTTTTCCACCTCCATGCCTCCTTCCCTGCTCTCTCCAGAGTCACCCATTTTCCATACTCTCAATCGTCCAGAAGACCACAATAAACAGCACAACAGACGTAAAAACAAAACAAACAAGGAAGCCCTAATCCAGAGATCTCAATAGATTTTACAGCACATGCAGCAGCATCAAAATCCACCGCTAAATTTTCTGCTAAATATCTGGGGGCACACCTGAATTTGGTAGAGAATTATACAATCAAGATGATGGTAGTTGATACCAGGAGCAAAAACCGCCTACATGGAAAGTCAAGCTTTCGTTTCCAGCCGCAGAAAACGCGAACAATATCTCCAACAGTTCGTATAATTTTCTCTCTTTGCGTCTCTCTAGAAGACAATCTCAACCACCCCCACCCCCCCCCGCGCTCTCTCTCTCTCTCTCTCTCTCTCTAAGGTGATGACGATCAAAAGGTGGGCAGCCATTGGCTTCTGATTGTTAAGCTGAGTTGGCGCAATTCTCCTTCACTCGTTTGGATTTTGTTTTTCTCAGGGGATACTAGCATCGCGTGGTTGTGGGGCCGGTGGGAAGGACACGTGGTGGAGAGATCTAATCCCAAAAAGGGAATATTTTTTAAGTGCCGCCACGTTGGCCGTGTGGTACCACACTTGCAGATAACATGGTCACCAAGATGACACGTGGTGAACTCACTTAAGAATCTTTTTGTTGGCTCATTTTAAATCTTTAATAAATGGCAGAACTCGACTTCAAATTTTTTTCACTTTTTGGTGAAATAAACAAACTCTGTTCATCGTTTGTCGCTTATGGGCCGATTGGATGAGAGATTATTTTTAAGAAATAAGTTATTGAGGGGGTATAAGTCGCTTATGGGCCGATTGGATGAGAGATTATTTTTAAGAAATAAGTTATTGAGGGGTATAAGATAAGAGGGGGTATTATTTTTAAAGGGTTATGTCACATTGATGTGATGTTTATAGAGAGGGTGATAAAAAGTAGATAGTTTGGATGAAGTATTAAAAAAGTGGAATAAAATAGTACTTGATTTGGATGAAGGATAAAATAGAGGGATAAGTTTATTTCCTAATCCTTGTTAAACATGTCACGTCAATTTTTTTACCCCCTCCAAAACTTATACCCCTTCCTTTCCCTCCATCCAAACGGGCTATTAAATTATTTTGAGATTTTGTTTCAACGACTAAAATTATTTATTTTATTTTTATTAATATATTTAATTATTACGAAAAAATTCAGTTTAATTAAATATCGATAATTATTTTATTTAAAAATATAATTTTTAAGTTTTAAAAATTAAAAATTTTAAAAGTAAAAAATTAGACTTTTAATCAAGCACTTGTCGATATTCAATTGAGTTGAATTTTTTTGTAATAACAAAAGAATTAAATTAAAAGAAAATAGATGATTTTGATTATCGAAATGAGATCTCGAAATACTCTCACACGACAGACGTTGAACAAAGTTTATTCACCCTAAAGTGAACAAACGTGAACTCTGGTTATGGTAAGATTGTAAGCGTGACTTTACCTAGTTCATTGATGCCACGTTCGTTAATCAGATCAAAATTATAAATATCGTAAAATAGAACATTTATTATTATATAACTTATCGTTCTAAATATCGAATAATATCATATATACCCATTTGTACTGACCGTCTGGGACTGTACTGGGCATTTTTTCAGATCTCAATTAGTACGCAACTTTTTTTTATTTTTTATTAATTTTAAATTAACTTTATTATAATTATTCTCAAAATGAGTTATATAATGCTAGTTTTAATATAAAAAAAATACTTATTTTCAATACCAATGATTATGTTTCAAATATTTTAAAGGTA
>JABCMJ010011372.1:0-17601 GCA_014822125.1 Arbutus unedo | reverse complement strand
AGCCATATTAATCTATAATTTAGTGCCCTCAACACTAATCCATTTAGATGAACACTTTCAAGCTAAAAACACCAAACACATCTAAACATACTCAAACCATCAACACAAGGGTAAACGCACAATACATCAATAATAAATCATAATTATGTAAGAGGAGTAAGAAAATTCCTACCTCAAGAAGAAAAATCCAAGATTAAGCTCAAATGGTGAAACCCTAACTTGAATGATGAAGAAAAGCTCAACCAAGTCCTCTCCAAGCAAGAACTCACCTCCAAATACTTGAAATCAAAGAAAAATAAAGGATCCTTGAAGAAATTTGAGAGATTTGGAGGTTTGATTAAGTATTTTGGGGTGGAGACATGAGAAATGGGGGTTTCTTAGAGAGAGAAGGAGAAAAAATCTGAGTATAAGAGGTGTAAGTTATGTTTAAAAAAAATCTAATTCGTCTCTTTAAAAACACGTATACACCCGTCTGACCGGTCACGGGTAATAAGGCATAGAGCCTTACCGGTCACGGAAGGCCACTGACAAAATTTTTGTTACCCGCTTGACCGGTCACAGGAATGGCACTCGAGCTCCTGACCTGTCACGCCAGCCTATTGACCACAGATTCCATTCGCTTGATCGGTCACAGGAAAAACACGCGTGAACTTGACCGGTCACGCCAGCCTACTGGCCAAAATTATATTTTTCCGTGACTAGTCACGCCGGCCAATCTCCTCCCCAGACCAATCACCCAAACCTCCCTATTTCCTCCTCTCTTTTTCACCAAAACTCATCCAACTCATCCTTCATCTCATCCGATGCTTATCAACATCCATTTCAATCACCGTAAGATATTTTTAAATACTAAAATAGTACGGACTCTTACATTATTTACCAATTATGCCACATCATTTCAATGTCAAGTAATCCTAGTGTATGTCACAACTATTTTTGTTCATAATAATACCATGTATAGCTTTCGTTAATGACAATCATCATGTGAAAACATAACTTCATAATCAAACAGTTCTCATGACCCATTCTTGGTCCACATATCACGTCTCATGTTCGTCATCAATCCTAACTCTCACTCAGTGGTGGCTAGACAAACTATATCATCTACTAGCACAATTCTCTAAGGAAGCTAGACAATTTCATAACTAGCACCACTCCCTCAAGGAGGCTATCATTGGTTTACATATCACTAGCACATCTCCTCACGGAGGCTAGACCACAATGCATCGTATCAAATATATAAGAGATCAAAAGTCCATAATGTGCATATTTCACAATTTATAATATCATAACTTTCCAACTAACGCCCATTATTCACGAAGTCCTAATACAAATAAAAGACCTAACCTTACTCATTGTATCACAAGTTGTGGTCAAACTCACCAACGTTATATCCAAATATGATTTAACTAAACACGCGAGAGTCCTTAGGGTAGAATGACGATCTATCCAAAAAGAAAGGGGTATGATGTAGTAATGATCAAATAATCAAATAATGGAACAAACTCAAGAGTAAAATCCACGATATGTCCACAAGGACCAAAACTCCAAACAATAACCAAAATCAAAGAATATGAGTGAAAACAAGTTATATACTCATAAATTGAGAAGAAAACATTCATACTTTAAGGTTTTTACTTCAAGGCTTGAGCTTCAATGGTGGAGAAAAAGCTCCAATTAACCTCCTCTAAGTGAGATGGTGCCTCCAAACTTGAAATATTAACCAATCTCAAGATATAATCAGTAGATCTCGAAGGAAAATGAAAGATTTGAGATAGATCCAACTGTTTGATGTTGGAATTTTGTGGGGAAGAAGACCCCCTAGAGAGACAAAGAGAGAGAAAGCACTTCGGAAAATGTTGGATCTATGTTTCAAAATATCCAATTTGGGCTTTAAATTCACGTAAAAAGGAGTTTGACCGGTCTTGATTGACCATTGCCTCAAAAAGTGCCTAAAAAATCAAAACCTGACTGGTTGCATGATTAATCACGGCTTCCAAAAAATGAAAAGTTCAGTTTTTAAAGGCGTGATTGAATTCGTGACTGGTTGGTCCAAATCCTCACCGGTCACGACCACCTACTGTCCAAAAAATTTAAAAATTTAACCTTATCACCATCAATTCTCCTTTCCAACAACACTAAATCTCTTTCGACATTTCAAACATTAAAATAAAAATGAATTTTTTTTCAGATCCTTACAATCTAATTAAGGTTTTCCAAATAAATAAGTTGGATTTTGAACTTAGCGAGGGAGTACTTTTACGCACATGAACGTTATCGAGATAAAGAATGAATTAGCCAACTTGTGAAAGGCAGTTAAAGAGTAGTTAAATAATAAATGTTATTTCTATTTATCTCAGAACAAATTAAAATCAAATAAGGAATCTTAGGCTAATTCAATCTGTAACGAGAAGTTGATGATTAAATGAAACTCTAACTATAGGAGATAAGAATCTTGACAGTCCAGATAGACTTATCTTGTTAGTGGTCAATCAATGAGTACTTCTAGTATGTTTTTTTTAAGAGAAATTATGAATTGGATCAAAACTTGGATTATTAAGGGGGGGCTCTATATAGGTAACATACCACTAGGGTAAAAGGTACATTGTCATTTATCATATGAGCATAATATTGAGAGTTTTCTTTTGATTCAAGTACTGAGTTAATCATTGGAGTGCATTCCCGCCAACTAAAGGCGGATGTTCTCTGATAGTTTATTGTCTTGCAGATACTATATTTGAAGAGAGATCGGACAATATTCAATTCGGCCATAGTTGAGGTATTTACTTTCATGTTTAGAAAAATCACCCACCTACAATATCTTTCATAGTTGGTCTTGTATGGTACGTATTGGGTGGTACGGTATAATAAACATTGGTTAGAGCAACTCCAAGAGCACTAGTTAAATTAGTTAGTGAAAATGACCAAAAAGATACACTAGTTGATTTGTCTATCTACTTTTTTACTTATGCATTTTAACGCCGCTCTCTATTTTAGTTATTCAATAAAACTAACTTAACTGACTAACTGGAAAAAAAATATTGCACATATGGCATCCACATTAAATGACGTGGTATTTTTTTAACGGTCATATAATCCAACGGCTATATTGTAACGGTTATATTCTTTCTAACGTCTATATTCTAATGGTAATATTTTATATTACAACGGCTATATTTTTTTAACGTTCATGTTCCAATGGTCATATCTATAAATAAGATCTCTCATTCTCTTTTTCACCACTGTCAACTATCTTTTATCCTAATTTTATTCTCTTAAAAAAATAGTTCTGGAGTTATTATTTTTTTGGTAAAAATATGACTAGCAATAGATTACTCGACATGATTCTAGATGACTCTGACTATGACCCTAAATAAGAAATGGTGGCGATAGCTGCTGTCGATTGGGCTAAAGGCGAGATACAATCTAAAAGTTGTGGTTCTGTTCAAGGCCAGACAGTTAGTGATCGTGACCGGGCTGAAAGTTACAAGATACTATTTCGACAATATTTTGCTACTTCTCCTACATTTCTTCCTAGACTGTTTAGGAGGAGATTTTGGATGGATTTTTCTCCATATTGTGTATACGGTGAAAGCATATGATCTTTATTTCATCCAAAAATCAAATGTTGTTGGAAGGAGTGGTTTGTCTTTCCTTTAAAAAATTATAGTTGCTATGAGGATGCTCACATATGGAGTAGTAGCCGAAAACATGGATGATTATATAAGAATTGACAAAAGTACCGAAATTGAGAGTTTAAAAAAGTTCATCAATATGATAATTTCAATCTATTCAGATGAATATTGAAGGTCATCAAATAATACAGACATGGCTAGCTAAATTACTAGCGTTAGGTAAACAACGTGAATTTCGTGGCATGCTAGGCAGTACTTTTCCCCCTACATTAGCAGAACAAATTCTTCTTTTTTGACAAGAGTTCTACTATTTGGAAGACTAAATTGGCCAGGCCCCATTCTGATTGTTTGAAATGCTAATAATGTGGCAATGTGACAGTGTAACCCACCTCAACCAAGGAAATTTCTCAAAGTTCAACAAAAAACTCAAAATTTCTTTTGTAAACATACAGAAACCTACACAAATTGAATAGTCATAGAATAGATTTTCCCCAGTGTCCCCTCATAAACATTTTTTCAAATATCAACAAGGCAACAACAATAATTCTTCAAAAATCACCCATAATTTTCATCCGTAACATAAAATAATTATGTGAAAACGAAAACATTTTGTATACATAGAATCCAAATGTTTAGACATTCCGTTGGACACTTGGCAAGCTTCATTAACTTCACCCAATTTTCATAACCATTTGACCCAACTAAACCCATCTCATTCAAATGCAGACAAACTGTGGGATGTCATGTTTAAGCATCTAATTACCCATGACATACAACAGAGCATGAAACACAACACATACAGAGAGAGAGAGAGAGAGAGAGAGAGATTTTAGATTGGTTCTTATTTTGATCATGATCGAGCCACTACAAAGAAAACCCTATAATTTGAGATCTCTGCACAAATTACTCCCGCCAAACTTGCGGAGTTGAGGAAATAGGCATGAGAAAGGAAAGAGGAACAAAAGTTTGGCACGACAAGAAGAAATCTGAACAAAAATCGTACATGGCGAAGGAAGAGGAACTCGTTACTTGTAGTTAGTCAAATTGCAAGTAATAAAAAAAACTAGTCATTTGAAGAGGTTGTTATAGCATCATTGAATGTGTTTGGCTAGCTAAAGTAACCAACATACCTCCTTTGAAGAGATTGTAGGAGTTGCTCTTACAATTTGTTTCTGCGCTTATAAATCTACCCTTAATAATTTTGTAAAAGTAGTTATTGGTACCCTTTGCATTGGGTTCTCCTAATAATGGTTGGTGATGTGGCCTACATTTACTTGAACTTAGGCCCAATTCACCAGTGAAAGTTTAAAGCAACATTCATATGGTATTCCCTCATTCTTTCAGTTTTCCCCTTTTTCAGTGTTTCTTTATAAACCCTTGACCCCATACATAAAGGAGTTCTTCATAATATAATTTTTCACAAGATTTCAATTCTTGGATTCCTAGGTAAATTTAAAACTCAATTTTCTGGTCTTTTCCCCACAACCATTTGTCATATTTTTAGGATATTACGGTACGGTTAAGGTGTGAATAATGCTAACGAAGAAGCTAATGTACATTTTACATATTCAATGACAAACATTTATTCTGCACTTTCTCCACATTACATATATTTTTTTATAAGCAAAGAAATATTATTCAGGGAACATTGAATATATAGTCCATTAGCTTTTTCCATATTATTTTTATGATTTTGTGTTTACGTGTACTTTTGCTAATTTCGTGGCTCTAAATTTAATGACATACTAACCCTCAAGTGATTTTAAAAGCTTTTTTCGTTAATGGTGAGAGTCGAATCTTCAAGCTCAAAGTCGAAAGTCTAGCACTTAGTGAGAGAAAAAATGAAGATATACAAGCGACATAAGAAAAATGCTTGATTCCTTTTCCAAAGGATATCTAGTGAAGATTCCTTCTGTGCTTCTTAACAAGGCAAAATAATTGATGGATGGGTCCATCTAAATTGCTTTCAACATAGAAAAACTCATCAATTTTAGAATTTTCACCCATTATCATCTGAGAATATACTTGTTATGTAATATATATCATATTATTCCGAGGTCTACTTTTTATAATATTAGTTTTAATATACTTTTGAACAGCAGATGCTTATCAATGCATTAGGAATTTCATTTTCTTGTCCCCCAATAGTGTTCTACTAGGCTACTAGTAATTATTGAAAATTAGTTGATGGCCCAAATATCATTAAATTAAGCTCGACTAAAGTTCAAGCGAATTTTATTTATTTAGTGATATTTTTTTGATAACCGAGATATCTGATTGGTTTTGAAATTATTTCTGATTTAATGTTGACTTTGTGGCCTTAAAGTTAATGATTGAGCAAACATCCAGTGAACTCTAGTAATTAGTTCTGGTGGAATTCGATCTCGTGACCTTAGAGGTCAAGTCCCGTACTCATCCTCTTTCTTTCCACTAAACCAATCCGTTGGGTTGTTTATTTATTTAGTGACGTTAGTAAAAAGAAAATCTCCACTGTTTAGGTTACCACCAATCAGGTCAGTAAGCCTTATATAATGGAAATATTGAAGACTGCTACCCAAGTCAAACTAATGTTTTACAATCACACACCAAAAAAAAAAAAAAAACAAAGGAAAAAGAAAAGAAAAGAAAGAAGCTCCTTATTAATTAATGCTTATCTCTATTTAGTGGCTGACTCAGAAATTCTACATGGTGAGACACATATATTCATGACTTTTAAAAAAGAACACTTTAGCACAAGCATATATAATTAAAGTCAAACATTCTTCGTTAAGAAAAAAGTTATATATATATATATATATATATATATTATATAGTGTTTTCAAAAGTTACTAAGCATAAGCACCAAAAATTTAAGTATTCATCCTCAAAATTTTTTCAGGTATGCTTTCACAGTTGTTTCTAACGCCATTCAATTATGAAAATATTGCATGATGGTTTCGAAACATATTCCGTTAAAACACATGTCTCTCTAGTTTTATATGGACCGCTATCTATCATTTAAACATCAATGACTCGTTCTACTTCGAAACATGTTCTTCACAATATTCATACGTGGTTGAAAGTATCTTCTTGAACTTGAACCACGACAAGCCAATATTCATATATTTGAACCTGTTATGGGTCACTGTCATTAGAGAGTGTACTCTACATGTGCTTTTCTAGACTTGGTGATCAAGTTAGAATGTGTATAAAAGAAATAGTACTTGAGGAAGTCCTAGCTCAACCTTCTAACCTTAGCTCAGTACTTTCCTTTCTTTTTCTTCTCCAAGAATTGACTTAGACATCAGAGTGCTTCCCGACCAAACTCCGGTCGGTAAGCACTAACCCTTGATTGTGGTTGCAAATCTAGGTTTACAGAGCTTAGATTAGATGGGATCGCTTGTGAAATCGTCACACGGACTAAAGAGCCTCCACAATTGGCAACCACTGATCGATCGGCAAAAATGTCGCTGATACGCCGGCCAAATCAATATTTAATTATGAAATTGATCCTTGCCTCAAAAGTGTGAAAAACCAGTATAGTAGGCAAGACAGAGTATCGATCCACAAAGAACAGCAGGAAAGTGGATTATGAGACTTGGAGTTGTAGCGTTTCGGACGTTAACCTTTGATTTGGTTGGATTTTAAATCGAAAGCTACAATTAAACTAAAATAGGAAACTAATGGATTAAGAAGGTAGACTAGATCCGTGGAATTCTTTCATCTTAAATTTTAGGTAACAACATCTTCTCTTTTATAACTCAATCAAGAATTCAGGCCAAAGAATCTTGATCGAAAAATCTTTCAATGAAAATTTATTTGATTCTAAAAATGTATTTAGAATTAATTCTTATTTAATAAAATTAAGTCAAATCATAGGAGGACATCGACCCAAATATCAATTGTACCAAATTAATGGCGACGATTGATCAAGAGAATAATACTCCTTGTTTGGTTTGAAAGATAAGAACTTGAATTGATTTTGAATAAACGATGAAAAAAATATGAGAAGATGTTGAAACCCTAGATCACAGGATGAAACCCATCCTTGGCTCTATCCTAGAGAATTTAGCCTAGCGTATTAAAGACAGAAATTAAATAATAAATTGAAGACATCTTAATAGATTTGATAAACGAAATAAATCTTTAATAATTTTACTTGAACAGAACTTGAATCAATGGAACAAAGTTTGAGAACTTGAAGTAATAAAATTGCTGGAAAATTTATTGCTGAACAATGGTATCTTAATAGAAAACTAATGCTAAAAATCTAGATAATCGAATGTAGTGTAAATTAAATGCAGTGTAATGTAATTAGATTTAAGCCTCCTAAATCCTTAAATAAGGGAAACTTGGGAGAAAAATAAGGAAATGTTTCATAATTCTAAAGGAAAACTACTTACAAATTAAAGATAGAATAAAAAAAAAGAAAAGGAAAAGTTACCTAATTCTAATTGGAAACTAATTTACAAGATTTAAAATTGAATAAAAAAAGAATTAAAAATAATGTCGTCACACGAATGGGTGACCGGTCACACAATCTGGCTTTATGCGTGTGACTGGTCACGCGAAACTACTGAAATTCTGAGATGCATCCGCCTGACTGGTCACGAAATTTGGCTTTATGCGCGTGGCTGGTCACGCGAACCTATTGACTTTTTTGTGGTTTTGGCCTGACTGGTCACCCATTTGGCTTGATGCACGAGACTGGTCACTTGGAGCTACTTGAAATTTTCTTCTTTCTCCTGACTGGTCACGGCTTTGGCTTGACATGAGCGTGACTGGTCATACACTCTTTTGTTGACTTTTCTTTCTCGTTTGACCAGTCATGCCAATTCTTCTTTTTCTTTTGACTTCTTCAATTTTCTTCTCGTTTTGCATTACTCTCGGCCTCGACGCTTCTCCCAATCACATTTTCATCCTTCCTTGGGTGTCGAGACTTTCTCCGAGCATTTGGATTTCACCATTTCATCGCCAAAACACATTCGTATTCATAGAAAACCTGAAAGTGGACAAAAACTACCCGTGTGTATTATTCGATAAAATTGACGTTTAAGCATTGAACGTATGCCAAATTAGGACATGTTGAGCTATTTTACAAGACGTATTATGGTCTCAACAACCAAAATGGGAGTTCTTTTCGTTTTGATTTCCTCACCCTCATTAGAATCTGGAACACCTTCTGGTCATAGTCATGGTTGTCGTGGGCAAGAACGATGGTCGTATAACTGCCGCTCAAGAAAAGAAAGTGGTGGATCCACAACATGTTGCCAATGGATCTCGCAACTTGCTACCTTCTCCAGACACCACTCCGCTGGATCCCAACTCTAGGACTTACATTGAAAGGCTTGAAGCAAGAATTAATTTAAAAGATAAATTGGTCTAGACAATTCAGCTAAAGATCATCAAGCTCAGAACAAAGGTCTGTTCTCAAGAGTCTATAGATGTCTCACGCTCTAGTGCTCATAACCATCACCACCATCGTTCTCCAACTCCACACCGTCATGGTATTGAGAGAAGGATCTCAGCCAAAGATAGGCTCAGGGAACACGTTGTTGTAGAGCATTGGGATGGTAGAAAGGACAACCTCCGTGAAGAGCAAAGCCCCGCGACAAATCAGCGTCCTCGCAACGAGTGACGTGAACCATGCATTCCAACACTCTTATGGCTAGGCGAGCTGTCCATGGCCAGTTATCTCTCTATCTACACGTGTGACATGACCAATAATAAAACAGTCACACATAAAAGCTAGTTGGAGAGAAACTAATGTTGAGAATGGTGCAGGTGTGAAGAAGACCATGCACAAGCTCTGGACCGACACAAAGAACGATCAGGCCTGAGATACGAAAGGGAACACTCTCCCCAAGGGGATAGGAGGAATGACTGTGTTGATCTCAGGGAGCACCTAGAGAACAGAAGAAGGCATGCCGCAGCTCGATGACACTTCAACGCGATTCATGAACAACTCATCTCCACCCCATTCACAAGGGATATTGAGCCTTTGAAACCACCAAGAGGATTCAACCCTCAAAATTTCCAAAATTACGATTCCAATACGGATGCCTATACTCATCTGGTCCACTTTTGACAAATGATTTTTCTTTACAGTTCTGACAATGGCTTGATATGCAAGCTCTCACTTCTAGTCTGGGGGAGCTCGATCTCTTATAGTTTGACAAGCTTCCAAGGGCCTCCATCTCATCTTTCAAGTAGATAAGTCACTTTCATTCTTGGCTCAGTTCGTCTCAAGCATTCGAAAGAAAAAGGAGGTCGATGCACTGCTCGGCTTAAAGAAGTTGACAACAAAGTCACTTTGGCATATGCAGCCAGGTACTGGGAGTTATTCAATGAGATATTGGGGTGTGATCCGGCAATAGCGGTCACGTCCTTCAAGTTGGGTTTGATCATAGATTTGCCTCTTTGAGGATCTTATGCTCTCTAACTCTTCGGACATAAATAACTTGATAAGCCAGATCGATAAACACTGTTGGGTGGAAGAAGCCAAGCAGGAGATTTTAAAAAAAAAATCCAAGTAGAAGCCGAACTAGGGGAGTGATAGTTCATTGGGTGGCAGAAGAGGGGCGAACGTAGTCCGAACTAGGGAGAAGAGGGTGTCTCAGCCCCATGAACTCGTTTCAATTACCATCTTCTTTACTCTGCCAATCCATATCCTGTTTCACAAGATTGAGAGAAAGAGAGAGAGCAGGATTTCAGATGGCCATTGAAGACGCTAGGAAAAGATCATAATGCCAAGAATCTCCATATGAGGTGCTCTTATCACTAGGATAAAAGGCCACTTGAGCACTAACTGTAAGCCGTTCAAAGAGTATCTGGAGAAATTAGTGGCCGAGAGGCATCTCAAGGAATACAGTGATGTAGAGAAGATTGTTGTAGGAACGCCTAGGAAAAAGACTAAGCCAGATCTGAGGAGGTTCGGATCATCAATGCGATACATGGCATGGTCAATGCCGCAACTAAACAATGCCTTTGAGCCAAGTTCTACAGGGCGTAAGTATGAAAGAAAGTCACGAGGATTGAAGCTCTAGCAAAGAAGGTGAGACTTGAGATAACTACTATTGGGGTAATTTCTTTTTCTAATCAAGATCTAGATAGAGTACATCACACACACAATGATGCTCTTGTCATCACCCTTCGCCTTGGCCCTTGCAATGTAAAATTACTATTAGCCGATTAGGGAAGTTTGGCTGATGTGATGTATTATTCTATGTTCAAAAAAACTTGAATTGTTCCAAAATAGACTGCTATCGATTGAGCTCTCGCTGGTTAGGTTTAACGAGGCTTCGGTTTGGCCCATGAGGAAGAGAATCTTACTTAGGTCTGGATCAATCACTGTGAATTGTGAATTCCTTATTGTTGACATGCAGAGTCCGTATTATGTAGTTTGGGTCGTGTCTAGCTCCAGATAAGGATATTAGCATCAATGTATCATTAGGTGATCCAATATCCCGCGGAGTTCGGCACAAAGGATATTTTGGGGGATCAACTTTCAACCAAGAAACGTTATGTGGTTGTAGTCAAAAGTAAAGTGAACCCAGAGCAAGTCCATTGGGTAGAGGTTCCAAATGTCCCTGTTCTCGAGAATGTCGGTATGGTCATTGTGGAGAAGGCGATGGAAAACTTGGTCAGCGTGTCGACCGACAAATCCTCGACAGATCATTTCCTTCTTGTTAGTTCCTCAATGACCAAAAAGTAGAGATTCGTGATGGAAGTAATGTTAAAGAAGAACAATGAAGTTTTTACATGGACGTTGTATGAGATGTCGACGTGGATCTAAATTTCATCTCCCATCATATGAACATCGATATAGCCCGATGTCATATCGTTCAAAAGGCCAGGCATTCGACCCTTGTATATACCAAGGCAGTAATTGAGGAAATGGGCAGGTTGCTAAAGGCAAAGGCCATAGAAGAAGTTCTATGCCCAACTTGGATGGGGAAAACGATCATCATCAAGAAAAAGAATGGTAAATGGAAAGTTTGAGCTGATTATTCTCAATGATGCTTGTCCCAAAGATGGTTTTCCTCTACCGCGCATAGACCATCTGGTCGACGCAATGACTGAGTTTCATAGACGCCTACAAAGGATATCACCAAATCGATATGCACAAGCCAAACCGAGTCAAGGAAGCATTTATCAATATGAGGGGCTTATTCTACTATCGTGTTATGACTTTCAAATTGAATAATACTAGAGCCACTTATCAGCAAATGGAGACCAAAATGTTTTGGGCTCATCTTGGGAATATAATGAAAGCTTATATTGACGATGTGGTCGTGAAAAGCAAAGAGGAGGGTCCCATCTCACTGACTTGCAGATAGTGTTTGATATTCTCAAGACTCACCAGCTTAGACTCAACATTGAAAGATGTACTTTTGGAGTCAGCTCGGGTAAGCTTTTTGGTTATCTCATTAATGTCATGGAATTAAGGCCGATCCAACTCAGGTGTCGACCATACAAAAACTTTTTCCTCTTAGCACATTGAAAGAAGTTCAAAGACTGGTTGGCATGGCAGCCGTGTTGAATTATTTTATGAGTCAGTCATGCTAACAAATGCTGGCCATTTTTTAAAATTCTTAAAAAAAGAAGTCGACGGAGCTTCCAATGGAATTATGACTGTAGCCAAGCCCTCGAAAGGCTCAGAACCTATCTCAGTTTGGCAACCTTACTGACCATGCCGAAGGACCGAGAGGACCTTTACCTCTACATGGGTGTATCCCAACATGCTGTCAACTTGGTCCTCGTGCGTCAAGAGGGCAAAGACCATTTACCGATTTATTATGCAAGTAAGACAATGATAAACTAGCTTTCGGCATCCCGAAAGCTTATTTTCAAGCGCATCCTATTATTGTCTTGATTGAATTCCCATTGAAGTCTCTTTTTTGCAAAGCAAATTTATCCAATCACATTTCTAAGTGGGCCCGTCAAGTTGACCAACTTTGATATAAGTTTTCTATCCTGAACGATAATAAAAGCTCAACTCCTTGCTGATTTTATTGTCGAGTTCTCCCCAATAGCCAAAACCACCCCAGTTGATCCCAGACCTAGCAACACCATAGCCGAGCAAGAAGAACCTATTCTTGCTTGGAAACATTTTCACGGGGATATATGAAAATTATACGTGAACGACAAAGTAAGAGCGATTCTCCTTTCCCCAAGTGTCTTGCACAAGCACTATCTTAAGCTAAAATTTCAAGCTTCTAATAATGAGGCCGAGTATGAAGCCTTGCTCACTGCACTCCGTATCACCAAGGGAATGGGGGCTACGGGCTACGGAGATCATGGTACATAGCGACTCTCAACTCGTTGTTAACCAGCTTTGAAGAGAGTATTAAGCTCAGGATTCAAGAATGGCCAGTCATGTTAGTGTTGGCCAAAGAATTAATTCAAAAGTACAATGGTTTTGGATTACAACAGGCCGGTAGGGACCAAAATGCACACACAAATGCCTTGCTGGCTTGCCTCGGCGCCATATAGCAAGGGCCAAAGATCAGTTTTGATCGCTACTCTAGACAAGTTGAGCCTCAACCACACTGACGATAGCCTTCAAGTACTTCTGTTGAACATGTCCGAGTTGGCTGGACCCGTTGATCACATTCCTTTGCGACAATGTTCTCCTATCAGATAAGCATGAAGCACACTCACCGCAAGGTCATCCAATTTTGACTCGATCGGGACAGTAAACTCTACAAAACAATCCTTCTCTAGGTCGTACCTTGTGTTTCCACCCATCCATGCCCGAGCAGGTTCTTTAGGAGCTCCATTTTGGCAATTGCGGGTATCATTTAGGGGGTTCATTGCGCTATATCGCAGTGCTACTGGTGGCCCTCCATGAAGAAAGACGTCAAGCGTATGGTAAGAAAATGCGACAACTGTCAATGCTTTGCCCCAATCATTCATCAGTTTGCTGAGAACCTCTAACCCCTCACTTCCCCATGACTATTTGCTCAATGGGGCTTGGGTATTATTGGCAAGTTCTTTATGTCTTCAGATGGCTTTAAGTTTCTAATCACAATAACTTACTACTTCACCAAATGGGTTAAATTGAGCCGCTGGTTACCATCGAGGACCATAATGTCAAACGTTTTCTATGGGGAAACATCATGTCTCAATTCGGCATCCCATATGCTTTCATTTTTTTACAACAATACTAGTGTTGAGCATAGGATCAAATTTTATATTTATACACCTCTCTACCCTCAGAGCAATGGATAGGCTAAGGCTTCTAACAACACCATAGTTGACGATAACAAGAAGCAATTGATGGCAGCCAAAGGCAGATGGAAAGAAGACCTTCACCGCATCCTATGGGCATACCGTACCATGCCTCGCCAATCAATATGGTAAACTCCTTTCTTGTTCGGCATGAAACCCTCATTCCTCTAGAGGTTTGCCTTCCAACCATTTGAACCAAAGAGTTCCATGAGGATACCAAAATAAAGCATTACAATTGGAGTTTGACCTGGCTAAGGAACGACAAAATCCAGCTCAAATTAAGTTGGCCAACTATCGACAGGAAATATCTAAGAGCTTTAACAAGAAGGTCCGATCTAGACCGTTTAAACTTGAGGATTTGGTTATGAGGAAAGTTGTGGGTAGTAAAAAGACCACCAAACTGGGGCCAAATTGGGAAGGACCATACCAAGTAACCAAAATTGTCGATGTCGGTTCATACAGACTGGAAGAGCTAGATGACACACCTGTGCTAAGGTCTTGGAACGCTCAGAACTTGCAAGAGTATTATCGTTAAAATTTTGTACATCTTTTATTTCAGCACCCATTGATGGGCATTGTAACAATTACAAAGTTTCATATGAATAGAATCAAAGTTTCAATTACTCTGTTCTTTTTGCATAAGTCCTCTACCAGAGCATGGTTTAGTGGCATTGCCCACCTCAAGCTTGGCCAAGACAAACTTTTAAAATTCATTTGATGGAAGTGTTGTTCATAACAACCTTAGATGACATTGATTTGAGAACCAGTTCAGTGGTATTGCCAAACCCTTATAGGTTTTAGACAAAAAGTTGGTAGAATTGCCAACAACTACTTTGGTCTGTGAACTGGTTCAGTGATATTGCCGAACTCTCATAGATTCCAATCAAAATCTTGGTAGAATTGGAAAAAGAAGATTTAGACCACCCAATGTTATTGTCGAGCCCTCATAAGCCTTGTCAAATTTAAATAATTCAATAGCATTTTGATGGTATTGCCAAGTAGTAAGTTGACAACTCCAATAGTATTTACATCCGAGATTTTTCTTCAATGCTTACTTCGGCCTAGCTGAGGTCAATGCTCGACCCGACCCAAAGTAGGGGAGAAGGATCATGGAAATATTATGACATAGGTAGATATTGAATTCAAGTGACACCAGTGATATACAAAGCAAAATATGATATTCATGTCATTGACAAAATTGAACCACTAAGGGGAAGACAAGCAAAACACCCAAATAATACAACTTCAGGCCCAAAAAATATTAAAATGAGTTCACTTCCAATCTATCCAGGTATAGCCTCCAATTGGTCTAGAGTTCAGGCACCGACCAAAAACAAGAGATTAAAACTAAAGTATTACAAAACCCGAGCTCAATGAGCTGGTGGTGAATCATTCAACAATCAAGGACTTCTTCCCTCTGTCTATCCGCCCTCTCCCTTCTCATCTCTCAACTATCGAATTATTTTTCCCCTCAAATGCTAACGGATTTACCTTTGGTCTAGATTCTGTCAATCCATTGCCTCCTCTGATCGACGACAAACCCTCATTCGGTTCGGATCCTATTGGTTTGCCTATTTCTTTTGCTGTAGTATGGTTTGGCAATTTCACTTTGGCATCATTATTGTTAGGATCGATTGCTGGGACATTTTGGAAAATGGTCGTAAGGAGGAGATCCCACTGGCACCTTTGCAGCTTCCAGGCCATCCATCCAGCCTTTCTGATAGACTTCATCTGTCAGTCCATTCATTTAATGCGTATATATTGACTCAACCTCTAACCCCTCACTTCCCTGGACGGCCTCTGCTGCCTTTTCCTCCCTTCTTGTTTGCAGTTCCATCTCCACTATCTTCATCTTGGCATCCCTTAGTTTTCTTTCTTGTTCGGCAAAAACCTTGTCATGTTTTGCAAAACCTACCGAAAGAACTTTAGAATAATGCCAAGATGAATGATAGGAGAATAATGTAAAAGTGAGTAGCTCAATCTCTTTATGAGTCCCGTATCCAAATTCTCCACCATATTTGTTGGTTTGGCCTTCATGTCATCAAGCAACATCACTAATTTGGCCAAAACAAAGGCCACGTTCATGTTCCCAACTGACTTAGTCTGTCGTACTAGACTATGGCTGCCGAAGGATAGTGGAGGGGACTAGATAAGGATTGGTCAGTGAGTAGAGCTAGTAGAAGTTCACAATAAGTAGTTAGACGTCTCTGTACAACTAAAATTCATGCTGGAACGGTTTCCCGGGGCTCAGTGTTCTCGACAGAGCTCAAGGTGAGCCTTGCCTTCTTCTGAGCATGGCTCCTATCACTGGGGCTGATTGGTTCCACTGTAGACGATTCGGCCGTTCTTCGAAGTGGGAATTTTGATTAGACCTTTTCCTCTTGCTTGTAAAACTGACCACTTTAGCCATGCTTTTAGGCTATTTCTCCATGTTAGGACTTGACACCTCTTGGGGGTTAGGGTTAGTGTTTGACGTAGGTCTCGACTCGGCATTTGATTCTTGGATTTCTATCGAGCGTCATAGCTGTTGTGAACCTTGAAGCTTCTTTCTTCTCCTTCAAACTGGGGTAGCACTCTCGATTTCATCAAAAGGTAGAGTAGTGGGAGACATATTCGAGAACCAATGGAGTGTCCCAGAGCTCAGCCTCATAAATCTTGCCTAGTCGTTGGAGGTTTACTTCAAGATTAAAGTTGGGAACTACTTGATCACCTCGTACATAAAGGAAGGCCGTTAGCACAGTTGTCCAAATTAGGAAGGAGATATGCACTCGTTCTGGCAGACATTGAAAGTGATATCGGTCAGACGTCTTGTTCTGCTTGATAGTGTGCTCCGAGTATGTCCCCAAACTCAAAATAGAGGTATTAGGCCTCTTTATGCCTACTAATCCCATTTAAGATTCTAAAGATGTTTACCAACACCTACGTCGGAGTAAGCCCGAGCTCATGGAAGAACTGATATAAGGAGGGATGGAATTGGGAACCAAACTCTATGTCTATAATAACTATATCCGATCATCTTTAGGAGTTGACTTAGCTCCCTTTGGAAGGAGTCTCAATTGCTCATTGACTCGACTCGGCTCTCTTAGAATTCGATATTCTTCTCTAAAATCCCTAATTGAGTCTTCATGGGCAAATATATCTCAAAACTTCCCGAGAGCCATACTTTGACACCCAGCAAAGATATGCGTGCCTACGATTATGGTATAACTGACACTATGTTCTAGCTTGGTAACAACATGTCATGAAGCATGGTAGAGGAACTGGTTTGTGGAATCAGAGGGCCTCAACGTGAGACCCATTGAAAAATTAACAAAAAATTGGAGGTGCATAAATGAATAGCAAATAGGATGAAAAGTAACGATACTTACTACATCCAAGATAGAACATTAGAATGTCTCAAGATTGAGAGAAAAGTATTGCAGAAATCAAAGATAGAATCAAATGAACCGTGGAATCAATAGGGCTAGAGACTTCCTCCATAGGAACCCTTCGAGATCATAAACAAAGAATTGAGCAGTTGAAGTACTCTAGGTCTTGAACACAAGGTTGGGGAGATGATGGAGGCACTATGAAATTTGGGGGTGATTTAAGGTTTGTAGGAACTCAAACAATGTAGGAGGAGGGAGAACGAAAGGGAAAAAGTTTGATTTGAGAAATTGAATCCCTTATTTATAGGAAATGTTGGAGGGAATCCTAAGACTATGTTTGGTAACCATTCCGTTTTCTGTTTTTATTTTTTGAATTTTCTGTTTTT
>JABCMJ010011371.1:1568-11628 GCA_014822125.1 Arbutus unedo | reverse complement strand
CTTCTGAAGGAAAAACACTGAATTAGGTCTTCAATTAGATTCCTTGGACTAGATATCAATCTATCACACATATCGTATTGATATTGGACTTGCACGTAGGTTTGCACTATTTATAGCCATGCGCTGATCTTGATTCTCATGGGATGTAAAGACCCATCTTAATTTGGTGTTTAGAATGTCTTACGGTGATTAGATCGAATAGTGATACGGGTTGGATGAGATGAAGGATGAGTTGGATGAGTTTTGGTGAAGAAGGGAGGAGTATATAAGGAGGTTTGGGTGACTGGTCAGGGTTGGAGAAGGCCTGTGTGACCAGTCACGCGAAAATAATTTTTTTGGGTAGAAGGCTTCCGTGACCAATCACTCGGTTTGTCCCTTTTCCATGACCAGTCATGCGGGTAGCATATTTTTGGTCAGTAGGCTTCCGTGACCAGTCATGCGGTTCGTCTCTTTTCCGTGACTAGTCACGCGGGTGGACGCGCAGATTTAAAAGTGACGAACTAGACTTTTTAAACACAACCAATACACCCCCAAATTAGATTTTTCTCCATTCTCTCTCAAAAAAATTCACATCTTTCATGCCCCCACCCCTAGATACTTGATCAAACCTCCATATCTCTCAATTTTTTTCAAGAATCCTTTATTTTCCTTTGATTTCTAGGACTTGGAGGTGAGTTCTTGCTTGGAGAGGATTTGATTGAGTTTCATTCCATCATTCAAGCTAAGGCTTCGCTATTTGAGCTCAAAACTTGAATTTCTCTTCTTGAGGTAGGAATTTTCTTACTTTTCTTATTTGTTTATGACTTGTCATAGGTGTATTGTACATTTACCTTTTGTGTTAAGGATTTGAGTATGTTTAGGTATGTGTTGGGTGTTCTTAGTTTAAATGCGTACCATCTTGGATTGTTGGATCTCATGTTATTCACTTGGAGAAGTGTGGTATGACTTATTTAGTAGAAATGGTACATCTTATTCATTTGACTCTAAGTCATGGTGTCACGACCTGTCCCGTAATGGTTAAGTCACGTGACCGGTCACGAGTGAAACTCGTAAGGCCTCTAAAAATTAGATTAGTTTAGGAATTTTCTATCAACATATTTGATATCAGAGTACAAAAATAAAATTATACTTCTAGAGTTTAGTGCATAAAGCAAGCGCAGTAATATAGCCCTTATGGGCTTACAAACCATAACTACGGCCAAAGTCCTGACCGATCAACAAAATAAACATTACAACCGAGGTCATGCTACATCAAAATATGAAAAGTCTAGGGTTCACAAAATCAACTTCAGTTCTAACACAACCTTGCAGGATTTCAAGTACGATCAACATCATTATTAAAACCTGTTGCATCAACAACTTCATTAGCACTAGGTTAGTGTGAGTCTAGACATAACGAGTTTACTAACTTTTGTATTAATATAATTTGTATTCTTGAAATCAATTATAATCAAACGATAACATCATGTGATATGTGAATCCAGCTTTTAGGCTTACGCTGTAACCATGCATAATTATCAAATGACAACATTATGTGACATATGAATCCAACTTTTAGGCTTGTGCTGTAACCATATATGGCAACATTGTATGATCTACGACCCACCAATAAATTAGGGAGCGACCCCAAATATATAGTCGGTGTGATATCACCCGTTGGATTACCTGGCTAATAATCTCCACCCTTATTACTTCATCTCATCGCTAGAATCTCCATCTGCCCCTTAGCAGACGGGGCGCTGTATTGATCTTAAAATTGTGCCATAATATATCTATATTTCCATGATATCATGATTCTTTTTAATGTCTTAATATGTCATGCTCAGTCTACTATCAATTTAGTAGCATAAATATATATGTATCAAAGTGAAGAAAATCATTCATTTCCACTATAGGATGTAAGTAAGTCATATACAAGACTCATCTCAAATTAGCCCGTACTTCCTTTATATTAACTCGGCCCAATGATCTCCAATTACCGGATCTATCATAATAAACAAAAAGGTACTTATTGTCAACAACTCTTAGAAATATATATACTAACTTAGTGACTCGAGTAGCCTAGCCGTTTGGACTCCTCGATGCGTAAGGGCACAAAGTGTAATTTTGCTTCTAGAGCAAAATAGTCATTTTACCCAAATTTAACAAGTGGGCCCGAGAGCTTTCTTGGGATTCGGGTTAATTTTATTACTTAATCGTTAGTCCCATTTTTATATGCTAGAGCCCGAGTCACTCACGTTCGATCGGTTGGGTCGCCGATTACTTAAACCGCAAAAGGGTATTTTCGTAATTTTACTACCGGCCGTCCGAAAATATAATAGAGGCTGGACCCACATTATTTTCAGTCATTATTCACATTCGATGTCTAATTCCACGGTCGGTCCGTTCGTGTGGTGATTTTAATGTCGTTAGGCTAAAAAGTAAGTAAGGGTGGCATTTTGGCAATTACACTCTCCGGTCTCCGAAACCCGGGACCGAGACTTGGCCCGCACATTATTTAACTCCAATTTCATTATGGTATAGTCAATTTCGTTATTTGACTAACGGATGTGGTGATTTAAGTGGGTACATGAGTTATGTTCCTAGAGAGGGAAAAATTTCAAAAAGACAGTTTTTGGTAGCGAATTTGGGGTCGTTTTCTGTGAGCTACGTAGGTCTCAAGAAAGATCCAATCCATCTAGTTTCAAGATGTAATGTTTTTCTACAACTTTTCTCTTTTAAGAAACGGATTTCGACCGTCCGAGCATCAAGACCCAAGGGCCCGAAGTTGACAAAAAAATCTGGAGAAATCTGAAAAAAGTGTAAATTAAGGCCGCGAGTCATTTTCGTAGCATGATTTTAGTGAGTTCAAAACGTCATAGCGCCAATTCATTCCATCTATGTTTACGATAAAGTGTTTATGTCAAACTTTCGTCTTTTACAAAATGTAATTCGAGCACCAAAACATCAAGCTCTAAGTCTCCGAAATTGACCAAAAATCTGCGAAAATCTAAAAAAAAAAAACAGTTTTCTTAAGTTCGCGAGTGACTTTTGTATTACGATTTCTATGGGTTGCAATGGTCCGAGCGTAGATCCAACCTGTCTATTTCGAAGACTAAGTGTCCAACTATGATTCCAAACAATAAAATCTAGATCAAACCATTTAAAACATCAAAATCTAAAAGCTCGAATATAAGAAAAAGTATGCGCTTACAACGGTGTTTTACCTCTTTTCTTGCCGGAAGAACTTGGTGGCCGAAAATGGTGGCTCGGGCTGAGAATACGGCGATCTAGATGGGACTCCGGCGTGTCCTGTGTAGATGGTGATGTAGGTGGTGGTGGTGTAGTGGTAGGAGGTGGTGATGGAGGAAAGAAATTTTAAAGAGAAGAAATAGAAGTAGAAGAAGAATTGGAGAAAGAGAGAGGGTGAGAGTGAAGTTAGAGAGAGAGAGAGAGAGAGAGAGAGAGAGAGAGCTACGGGAGAAATGAGAATTGAGGGGGAGAGCCATAAATGACAAACCAATCTAAATGCATGTTGTCATATGTGCACATGCATATATGTACAACGTAATAATAAAAAAAATAATATTAATTACTTGGATTAAAAATTACATGAGTAAAACACTCTCCATGTTTTGTGAAAAAGTGAGATTTGAATTCGACCTTACTGAATTTCCATCGGTTAAGTGTTTGATCACGTGTGCGAGCGCAAAATGCTAGATGAACCCGAGAAACTGTTCCGGTACCGATTTTTTGAAAAATATGAAAATGGACTTGGAAACTCAGAAAAATACGAGGATCATCATGGCGTGCTCGAATTTCTTATGTGACCATTTGTTATTAAGCCGACATCTCAATACGCCCTAAAATTAACATTTTTAATGAACGTAGGTCCCGAAATTGAATTTTCTAAATCAAAAAATACAAAAATATAATAAATTATGTGGCAATTATAATTATTCACGCTATTTCTAAATTTAAATAATTAAATTGGGATGGGGTATTACATCCTCCTCACCTTAGGAAGTTGGTCCCCAAACTTGATCGTAGCCCGGAGTCACGTTCTAAGTCTAACCAAATCTCTATCTAAGTATCGATTCGAAAAATTTAAACAAAGAATTAGGTCATACCTTGCTCGATGAGTTGCGGATATTGTTGTCACATATCACTCTCTCTTTCCCACGTTGCTTCGCCCCTCGATTGGTCCTCCCACCAGACTTCGACCAATGGTATGATCTTGTTCCTGAGTCACTTCTCTCGTCTATCCATTATTCTCATCGGTTGCTCCTCATAGCGTAGATTCTTCTCTAATTGAATAGGTGGTCATTCTAGTACATGTGTCAGATTTGCTACATACCTCCTTAACATAGATATGTGGAAAACGTCATGGACATTTTCTAATTATGGCGTCAGTGCAAGTCTATAGGCAACTGGTCCTATCTTCTCTAGTATCTCGAATGGCCCAACATAACATGGGTTCAACTTTCCCCTTTTTCCAAATTTGACGACTCCTTTCATCAGTGAAACCTTTAAGAATACCCAATCACCTTCCTTGAAATCCATCTCCCTCCGATTTGCATCTGCAAAACTCTTCTACCTGTCTTGTGCCGCCTTCAAACGTTCTTGGATTAACTTGACAATTTCTGTAGTCTCTTATATGATGTTTGGTCCCGTAAGCTCTACTTCTCCAATTTCTATCCAACACATCGGCGATCTGCATTTCCTGCCATATAACACTTCGAATGGTGCCATGCCGATACTTGCCTAATAACTGTTATTGTAAGAAAACTCTGCTAACGGTAAGTGCTCCTCCCAGTTGCCTTGGAATTCCATCGCGCATGCTCGTAGAAGATCTTCCAATGTCTATATAGTCATTTCTAATTATCCGTCCGTCTGCGGGTGAAAAGTTGTGCTCAGATTTAACTTTGTCCCCATAGCCTTCTGCAATGATTGCCGAATCTTGGGTCTCAATCTGATGTGATGGTCACGGGTGCCCCATGTAGTCGAACGATCTCACGAACATAAGTTGCTGCCATCTGGTCCATTGTATACGTGTTCTTGATTGGTATGAAATGTGCTGAATTGGTTAAGCGATCGACTATGACCCATATAGAGTTGTTTCCCTTCACCGTTCTTGGAAATCCTACGACGTAGTCCATGGTAATGTCTTCCCACTTCCATTTTGATATAGGTAGAGGCTGAAGTAGTCATGCCGGTCTCTGCCGCACCGCCTTGATCTTTTGACATTGCAAACACTTGCTCACGTACTCAGCAATCTCCTGTTTCATTCCCATCCACCAATATGTCTTTTTCAAATCTTGATACATCTTCATCCCTCCTGGGTGGACTGTCAGCTTTGACCTATGCCCCTCATCTAAAATCTTTTGTTTGAGCTCTGGATTATTGGGCACACAAATCCTGCCTCGAAACTTAAAGACTTTGTCAATCATCTCAAAGTCCGCACTTGGATTTGCCTTTAGCTGGTCGTAAATCTTCTTTAGATTGGGATCCTCCATCTGCTTAAGTTTAATCTCTCCAATGATTGCCAGTTCTGCAGTGATGGCGGTGCAAAAACTTTCCTCTTCACGAGCTACTATCTTCAGCTCTAGCGCCTCCATCTCTTTAATTAATTGTTGTTGTCGGGTGAACAAATGGTTCAATGTGCCGGTCGCCTTCCGGCTCAACGCGTCTGCTACTACATTAGCCTTTCTTGGGTGATATTGTATATCGATATCATAGTCCTTTATCAGTTCTAACCACCTTCTTTGTCTCAAATTCAGCTCCTTTTGTGTGTAGATATACTTAAAGCTCTTGTGATCGGTGTAGACCTCGCATGTAACTCCATACAAGTGGTGGCACCAAATCTTCAAGGCAAAGATAACTGCTGCAAACTCCAAATCGTGTGTAGGGTAGTTCTTTTCATGTGGTTTCAACTGTCATGAGGCGTAGGCGATGACCTTTCCATGCTGCATCAAAACGCACCCCAATCCTTGGAGTGAAGCGTCACTGTATATGGTAAATCCCTCTGCAGCATTGGGTAATGTAAGTATCGGTGTCGTGGTCAACCTCCTCTTCAACTCCTTTTGTGTGTAGATATACTTAAAGCTCTTGTGATCGGTGTAGACCTCGCATGTAACTCCATACAAGTGGTGGCACCAAATCTTCAAGGCAAAGATAACTGCTGCAAACTCCAAATCGTGTGTAGGGTAGTTCTTTTCATGTGGTTTCAACTGTCATGAGGCGTAGGCGATGACCTTTCCATGCTGCATCAAAACGCACCCCAATCCTTGGAGTGAAGCGTCACTGTATATGGTAAATCCCTCTGCAGCATTGGGTAATGTAAGTATCGGTGTCGTGGTCAACCTCCTCTTCAACTCCTGGAAGCTTCGTTCTCGTTTCTCCGACCAAACAAAAGGTTCCTTCTTGCAAGTGAGTTCCGTCAATGGTAGTGCAACTTTTGAGAAAACTTGGGTGAATCTCCAATAGTATCCAGCAAGTCCTAGAAAACTACGAACTTCTGACATCGTCGTTGGTCTTGGCCAGTCCACAATCGCTTCAATCTTCTGATTGTCCACTGCAATTCCTTCTCCGTTGATAATGTGGCCCAAAAAGACTACACTATTCAACCAAAACTCGCATTTGTTGAACTTAGCATATAACTCATGCTCCCGCAATGTTTGCAACACCATCCTCAAATGCTTTTCATGCTGCTCCTTGCTTTTCGAGTAGATTAAGATGTTGTCAATGAATATAATGATGAAGTTGTCGAGATACTCCTGGAAAACTCGGTTCATTAAGTCCATAGCGTGTATGAAACACTGTCTTCTCAATATCTTCCGGCTTCATCTTGAGCTGATGATATCCCGAACGTAAGTCAATCTTAGAAAACACGCGTGCTCCTTGCAGTTGGTCGAATAAGTCATCAATTCGTGGTAAGGGGTACTTGTTCTTGAAAGTGACCTTGTTTAGCTCCCGATAGTCAATGCATAGTCTCATCCTTCCATCCTTCTTCTTCACGAATAACATTGGCGCTCCCCATGGCGATGAACTTGGTTGGATAAATCCCTTATCAAGCAACTCCTGCAACTGCAATTTCAACTCCTTTAGTTCCACTAGAGCCATGCGGTAAGGTGCCTTAGATATTGGTTGGGTTCCGGGTACGATCTCTATAAGAAAGTCAATTTCTCGATCAATGGGCATTCCTGGCAACTCGTTAGGAAATATGTCAGGGTAGTTGTAGACTAAAGGTATATCGGCCGTCGTCAGATTTTCTACCAAGGGCGTTGTCACACTACATAAATAACCTTGCATCCCTTCTGTAAAAGTCGACGGGCTCTAGCCACTAACACAAAACATGGAGGCGTAACTACCCGCTCTCCTTCGAATTTCATCTCCCTTTCCTCGGGTTTCGTAAACATTACACACTTATTGCAACAGTCTATGGTAACCCTATTCTTGGATAGCCAATCCATACTGAGAATTATGTCAAAGTGTCCCATCTCTAGGGGAATCAAGTCTGCAGACATGGTCGCACCATTAATACAGACATCACAATCTATATACACAGTCGAGCACACAACGCCCCTAGTCATAGGTTGTGATACTAATAACTCGTATCCCTAAGGTTCCGCATTTCTATTCATCCTTCTAGCAAATTGTGCAGATATAAATCTATGCAATGACCCCAAATCAAATAATGCATAAGCAGGTAAAGAACACACTAATATTGTACCTGCAACCACGTTGTCATTGTTCCTCACATCTCTAGGCACAAGTGTGAATGCTCAGCCCTATCTCTGCCCATTTTCGTTATTGTTGTTATTCTTGTTCCCATTTCCTCCAGGTCTAGTTGTGTGCCCCCTATTGTTCTGGTTGTTGTATCCCCTGATCGGCACTACGTTTGCTCCGGTCCTTTTGGGACAATCTCGCCTAATATGTTCCATCTCTCCGCAATTGAAACATTCATTTTCTCCTGTCTTCCTCCAGCAATCCTCCTGGTGATGTTTCCCGCATGTCTTACATTCTGGGTACGTTTTCCTTTGGTTCCCCTTGTTGTCCTTCCAGTTGCTCCCTGAGTTGTGCCTTTTTCGTCCACTCGATCCTTCACCTCTGAAGCTGTTTCGCTTTTTGTTTTCATGATATCTCCTGCTCTCATCTACATCTTGCTCTGCTATAATTGCTCTGTCTAGCACATCCGCATAAGTTGGCAACTGTAGTGGCCAAACCACCTTCTTTATGTCATATCTCAGCCCATCCTTAAATCTTCTTGCCTTCATGACATCCGTTATCAACAAATGTGGTGCGTACTCTGCCAAATTGGTGAATTTTGCTTCGTAATCAGCAACACTCATAGATCCTTTCTGATTCAGTTGTTCAAACTCTGCACGCTTAGCGCTTTGAATTGCTTTGGGCACATATTTCTCGTTGAAAACTTTCACAAATTGAGTCCACTCCATCCTGGGATCACCTAGCCCTTCTCGTTTCCACCGTCTGTTGGCCTCTTTTGTCAGCAGATATGATCCTATCTCCATCTTTTGTCTTTCTCCACATTCTAGGAGCCCGTAATTCTTCTCCATTTCATCCAGCCACTCCTTGGCTTTTACTGGATCCATCCCCCCATTAAATGTTGGCTGTTTGAGTTTCAAAATCTCCTTGACAATTGCGACATCTGCGGTTGGCTACAGAGTTTCAACTTGCTTCGGATCGACTGGCTGAACCCCATCTTGATCTTGTTGATTCTTATTTCCTTCCCCTCATGGGATTGGTAGTCCTTGTTGCGGTGGCGGTGGTGGTTGTCGTTGTTGGAATTGTGCTTGTTGTTGTTGAAATTATTGCTGAAACATTTGTTGCTGTACTTGCATTGTCTACATCATCGTTTGCATCATTCCCCTCATTGCGGTCATTCGGTCCTCGTGATTAGCGTCCTCGCTAGTTTCGTTCCCGTTTCGAAGTAACACCATCGTACAAATCTAATCGCAAATGAGGCAAAACTTAAAATTTAAACCTATTCGTCCGAGTTATCGATGTTGCAGAGGTTCATGTCTATAGTACTCAAGATATAGTCTTGTTAGCAATAACTACAAACGTCACGTTATTAGAATAATAGCATTATGTAAATAGTAAGCATCTCATCACATAAGTATACATGTCATGCGCAACTATCGTGTGAATAACTTATAACTCTGGGTTTTATTTAAAAGAAAATCCAAAAACTTAGGCTCTGATACCACTGTTGTCACGACCCATCCCGTAAAGGTTAAGGCATGTGACCAGCCACGAGTGAAACTCGTGAGGCCTCTCAAAATTAGACTAGTTTAGGGATTTTCTACCAACATATTTGATATCAGAGTACAAAAATAAAATTATACTTCCAGAATTTGGTGCATAAAGTAACCGTAGTAATATAGCCTTTATGGGCTTACAAACCATGACTACGACCCAAAGTCCTAACCGGTCAACAAAATAAACATTACAACCGAGGTCATGCTACATCAAAATATGAAAAGAATCAACTTCAGTTCTAACACAACCTTGCAGGATTTCAAGTACGATCAGCATCATTATTAAAACCTGTTGCATCAACAACTTCATTAGCACTAGGCTAGTGTGAGTCTAGACATGACAAGTTCACTAACTTCTATACTAATATAACATGTATTCTTGAAATCAATTATAATCAAACGATAACATCATGTGATATGTGAATCTAACTTTTAGGCTTACGCTGTAACCATGCATAATTATCAAATGACAACATTATGTGACGTATAAATCCAGCTTTTAGGCTTGCGTTGTAACCATATATGGCAACATTGTATGATCTACGGCCCACCAATAAATTAGGGAGCGACCCCAAATATATAGTCGGCATGATATCACCTGTTGGATTACCTAGCTAATAATCTCCACCCTTATTACTTCACCTCATCGCTAGAATCTTCATCTGCCCCCTAGCGGATGGGGCGCCGTATTCTTAAAATCGTGCCATAATATATCTATATTTCCATGATATCATGATTCTTTTTAATGTTTTAATATGTCATGCTCAGTCTACTATCAATTCAGTAGCATAAATGTATAT
>JABCMJ010011365.1:0-11942 GCA_014822125.1 Arbutus unedo | reverse complement strand
ATGACTTGTCTAGTCTCCATCGGATGTGTGTTATACTATCAACATATGTTAGTATTGATAGGAATGAAAATGCTATGTTTAGTCACGTTTGGATGTCGCATTAGGAAGGACAACTAAATCACCGGGATAAAGATATAAAGATACGCGTGAGTTAGGTATCGGTTGAACAATTCGTGCGATGATATGTCTATGCTAAAAGTTCGTTAGCATGAGTTTCGAGTGTGCCCAATGACCTTGGTATGTTTGAGGTTTGGAAATTTTGATATGACGCGTTGACTACTCTCGTGTGATGTGAGAGATGATAAACGACTTAGTGAGAGAACATAAGTTATGGAATGGAATGGAGAACGAATCGATATTCAGATAGGAATAAATAGAAAATAGACAGAGCGATAAGACGGTCGAGTGCGTCATTCACGTCTATCTTGTGCTATATGTAAGCTCATACTCATGCTCGTGTGGTTGTTTCATGATTATATTGTATGCCTGACTTCTCATATTCATATGATGTTAGTGTAGGTATCCCTACTAGACTTTATAGCTCAGCTCTTCTTTCTTTTCAGGTATAACACTGGAGTAGGAGTATGGAGTACAAGGATTGCATGTGGACGATATGTCTCTTCTTTTTTTTTTTTTAAATATTAGGGGAGAGTCATGCACATGTTGTAGTCTTTATTTTGAAAATAATGTAACTTTCTTTAAAATGTCATGTTTTTGTGTTAATGATTTGGGTATATGGGTGAGCTTGTAAGGATTTTATTATTATCAATATGATTTTTGTTATGTTAAAAACCGAGGGCGTGACAATTTTTGTCTTTTCTAATTTTTTTTCAACTTTGGTCCATTATTTATAATTTTTTTGAAATCTCTTATTGAGATGAACTAAAAATTCATAAAAAGTTGATGATAGACAAAAAATTACAAATTTTTATTCACATAAGGATGAAGAAATAATCAAATAAAAAAATCATGCCAAGAATTGACTTATTTAATTCTTATAATAAATTAACTTGTTCATTAAATTAAGGTATAAGAATTAGACCAAAAAGGCATTGACATTTGGTCCTGCTTGAGGACTCCTCCTTGTATAGACGGGGATTCATTGCATGAGAAAGCAACACCTCATGCATCCTGAATTGACCATCGGAGTCTTCATCATAACCGGCCAACTGCTTGTTACTCCGGCCCGCTTCCAAATAATCATCATTCTCCTTGTAATGATTTTTCGTTCCCCTAGATTGACATAGTAAGTGTTCCCGAAAATTCTTCTCTACAGCCTCAGCCAGTGCCCTTGGAGTCTTTTCATGTTGCTCTAACGTGTAAATCCCATATACTTCCTTTGGGTGTGTGTGTAAACTTCAATTTGGGTTGGGTCTTCTTAGATGGATCTAAAACCTGAAGCAAATTAGCAAGGAAGTCCACTGTCCTTCCAAAATTACTCAAGGAGCCAAACGTTTTCGGATCGGACTGGATAACGTAGTTCAAGTTGTGATGATTACCAGAATACTGGACAAGAGAAAATCCGAGATTATTTTGATCACCAATCAGGTTGGAATCAACGACAGTGTCAACAGATGGAGAGCTGTTAACCCTTGGACTATTGCAAGTCCTAGTAAAATCTTCGTCCAGACTCTGGACATTTTCACGTGTTCTTGGTGGGTTGTGAACGACATCAAGCAAGGATTTCTTAGCTTCTTGGAGAGCCAAGCTATCCTGAATCTAAGCGGGTTGGTTTTCCCAGTCATCATCATCTTCCATTAGCATCTAGTTAATGTGATTGAGTGTAGCTTCGCTTACATTGCTCTCGTGTGGCCACGTGGTGGGAGATGGAGCTGAATTAGTCTGGTTCGGATAATTTGGTATGAGATGCCTGAATTCGAGTCCATTTGCTAGATTGCGATTCGAGCAGGATGGAATCAACATGTGGTCAGAGTCGAACAAATCTACTGGAGTAGAATATTGGCATGCTTGCACAAGTTCATCCATTCGCTTCCAACTTTGTAAGTTCTCGAGAAAAGAAGAAAATTATGCAGGAGATGTATCGCTTTCAAGTCGGCCCATAAATCTTAATCTATACATGCACGAAGCAAAAGCGTAAATGTGCAACAACAATAAATAAACAACTATTGACTTTCTTTAATAAAAAGTAATGGCAAGTTATATACATATATATATATGTAATATAAACATAATTGTAAATTATGTTGATTTTTTTTAAAACACTTATAATATATGTGTATGACGAATTATCAAAGTACATGTGTTCCCCATTGATAGAATACATGTACATACTAAAAAATTAACCAAACATGTAAATTAAAAAATAATTATTTTAATTAAAAATATAATATATAAAGATTAATGTACAAAATCAAGGAAAGTCAATATTTTAAGTTTTAATAAAAATAAAAATATAGTGTTACAGATAAGTTACATATTTGTCTTTGAGGACGAAAAAATAATGAGATTTGTTGACTAAATATGTCAAATTTATAAAATCAAATAATAGTTAATAAAATATCAGATGCGTAGGTAATTTTATGAAATTGACCAATATAATTCAACTTTAATTTAATTTTGGCAATTAAAACTCGATAATAAAATTAAAATATTAGAAAATAATAAATAAATTAAAAATCATAACAACTTTTTTGATGAAAAAACTAAAGAGTTTTAATGACTTTTTTGATGAAAAAACTAAAAAATTTTATATGCCTCTATTTTTGTAAAATATACATAAAGAATGTAAATTTAATGACATAGATTAAGAGATGAATAAAAATACCTTTTGTACAAAAAAAAGTTATCCATATAGAAGATGCATATTTATTTACACAAATTTAATTAAAATATAATTGAAGTCTAATTTAATTTAAATATTTAAACTTTTGATTTTAAAAATTATTTTGCCTATATATGTACGTATATATAATTATAGAATGTACATTTTAAGGTACACATAAATAGATTAAATATATTTAAAAAATAAGTAGAAATACTTAAGAAGGGTATTGTAGTCTTTTATTAATTAAAACTAACAGTGTTAGTAGGAAGTTAATTGCATGGAAGATTCTGCTAAATACTTTATAAAATAGGAAAGGTAAGTGGAGTTATCAGAATTTTAAGAGAGTTTCTTGTATTCGTTCAAAACTTCAGAGTAGATCAGTGCATTTTACACATTCGTTCAAAACTTCTTTTATACTATATACGCGCAAAGCAAAAGCCTAAATGTGCCGGAACAATAAAAAAATAACTATTGACTTTTTTTAATAAAAAATAATGGTATGTTATATACGTGTATATGTACATATAGTATAAAGATAATTGTAAGTTATGTTGACTTTTTTTACAACACTTATAATATATGTAAGTATGAATTATCAAAGTACATGTGTTATCCCATGATAAAATACATGTACATACTAAAACATTAACCAAACATGTAAATTAAAAAATAATTATTTTAATTAAAAATATCATATATAAATATTACTATACAAAATCAACAAAAGTCAATATTTGAAGTTTTAATAAAAATAAAAATAAAAATATAGTGTTACAGATAAGTTACATACTTTTTTAACATATTCGTAAATTTTTTTTTTAGTGTAGTATGTTATGATGTATATCTGTCTTCTATTAGATAAAATTCATATAGAGGATGAAAAAATAATTAGATTTATTAACTAAATATATCATATATATATAATTAAATAATAGTTAATAAAATACAAGATGTGTAAGTAATTTTATAAAATTGACCAATATGATTCAAGTTTAATTTCATTTCAGCAATTAAAACTCAAATAGAAAAATTAAAATATTAGAAAATAATAAATAAATTAAAACTCATAACAGATTTTTTGATGAAAAAACTAAAGAGATTTAACGACATTTTTTGATGAAAAAACTAAAAATTTATATATGCTTCTATTTTTGTAAAATATATATAAAGAATATAAATTTAACGACATAGATTAGGTGATAAATAAAAATAGTTTTTGTAACAAAAAAAAGTTATCTATATAAAAGATGCATATTTATTTACGCAAATTTAATCAAAATGTAATTGAAGTCTAATTTGATTTAAATATTTAAACTTCTGATTTTAAAAATTATTCAAGTTTAATTTAATTTCAACAATTAAAACTCAAATAGAAAAATTAAAATATTAGAAAATAATAAATAAATTAAACTCATAACAACTTTTTTGATGAAAAAACTAAAGAGTTTTAACGACTTTTTTTGATGAAAAAACTAAAAAAAATTATATGCCTCTATTTTTGTAAAACATACATAAAGAATGTAAATTTAATGGCATAGATTAAGTGATGAATAAAAATACCTTTTGTAACAAAAAAAAGTTATCTATATAAAAGATGCATATTCATTTACACAAATTTAATCAAAATATAGTTAAAGTCTAGTTTGATTTAAATATTTAAACTTCTGATTTTAGAAATTATTTTGCACTACATATGTTCATATATATAATTATAGAATATACATTTTAATGTACACATAAATAGATTAAATATATTAAAAAATAAATAGAAATACTTAAGGGTATTTTAGTTTTTTATTAATTAAAACTAATAGTGCTAGTAGGAAGTTAATTGCATGGAAGATTCTGCTAAATACTTTGTAAAATAGGAAAGGTAAGTGCAATTATTAGAATCTCAAGAGAGTTTCTTGTATTCGTTCAAAACTTCAGAGTAGATCAGTGCATTTTACACATTTTTTCTTTTAATACTCCGATAAAGTGTACTAATACAATATATCATGCATAAATTCGGACACATATTTTTCATAATTAGCGATGTGTTGGTAGACTTAAGAGCTCGTTTGATGGTTGAATAAGAAAAATAAATTATTCATCAGTTTAAAGTTTGTCTGCATTCAGTATTAATTATTGAACTAAACAATGCGAGACTTTTTGTCCATTTCGTATCAATTAATATCAGCAACAAGGCTTAAATATATGAGCCAATCTTTTATACTATATTTTAACCGGCTAGTTTTAGTTTTATGAGTTAGAATAGCAAACCTAAGATTAGGAAAACACACGGGCCCACATGTTTCTTTATTATTTATTAATTTCGTCTTTGTTTGCATTTAGAATTAATTATTGGAGTAACCAATGTAAAGGCTGTTTTTTCATTTCATATCCCCATATGGAGATGAACTTAGAATTAGGTAGCCTTCACGTTTGGATTATCTCCAACTGACCATCTTCATCTAACAGTCAAAAAATAACCTCCATTTCTTTACTGTATTTTAACTAAACATATATAAATAATTTCATGATTCATTTGATCTCATTTATTATCTCGTAGCACTACAAAAAAATACAAATTTAGCGACTAAATTTCACGATCAAATTACATTTACATTTAGTTGAGTTAAGGTTAGAGCCTCCTAGCGAAGCACTTGATAATCGCTAGGAGTAATTGGAGCAGGCAGGGCCACTGGAGCGCTGTTGTCTTCCCTAACTCGAATTGGATGAGGGTTGTTGTTATCGTTTCAAAACATAAAATGAGGATGGACCATAATCTATTCAAATCAGTAATAGAAAAAGGAATATCGTTCCCACAGATGGCGCCAACTGATGGAACAATTTTAATCGTCTTCTCACCTGACCTGAAAAAGAGCTTAACACCAGTGTGGTATCTCACCAACGCTCTTCCGATGCATAAGTTAGCTCTAGGATGGAGGAAAAAGATGTAGAAGAGAAATAGAATCTGTATTGCATTAAAAACAATGTTCGTACTTTGTACCACAGGGAATCCTTTGGTTATATAAGGTTGGCCTTATATTTTAGCACCTTGGCGAGATTATCGAAGGTGGTTAATCTTATCCTCTTAGAGAATAGGTCAACTGACCCTTTTATGTCTATTTCTATCTTAGACGTATATCTATTGTGCAAGGATTGACTTAAATTTGCTTAGATAGGAGTATATTTGGAGAACGCTTGCCATGTGCGAAATGGATGACCTATTCTCTAGGAGGTGGTTAATCTTATCCTCCTAGAGAATAGGTCAACTGATCCTTTTATGACTATCTCTATTTTAGATATGTAAATCTGTTGTGTATGAATTGACTTAACTTCGCTTAGATATGAGTGTATTCGGAGAATGGTTGTAGAGGAGTGTGAGGAACCTCATCAACTCCATTTTACCCTATTTTGTTATACAGAGAAATGAGCTGACTGTTAGGCGGAGAAGAGTGCGTGGTCAGATGAGCAGAGTACATGGTTAACTCAGCTCGTCCATTATACTTCTCATCAAACCACCATTTAGAGAAAGTAAACATATTGAGTACTAAACCCGGTGCCTCAATTTCTAAAGAAAGTAATAATATTGCTCTGCCAAGGGCAACACTTAAACAATATCATGGAAGTCGGATATTTTCTACCAATCATCCTAAACAGGATTCTAGTGAACATAACATTTGTGCTTGCAAAATCCATCCCTAACATGATAGCAACAATACAACATCCTACTAATCAACTGTTGAGAAAACCGTAGAGACAAAGCAAATCTACGGAAGAGATGATTGAAGGTTTCCTGATATGATTGGCAAGTTAGAACCAGCAAAAAGTAGTTATACTTAAATCTTTCACGTCGTTAGGGAACCAATTGCCTCGTTAGCAGATCAACAAGAAAGAAAGAACAACAACAATACGAAAAAATTATTTAGAAAATGTCGCAATAATTTGCAAAAATTATAGAGATACTTAATTGAGGAAGTGGTACCTTTGTCAAGATCACACATTCTAGAATTGCTAAAGAAGCATATTTATCCATTGTAAGCAGTAAATATTGCTAAATTTCATTCTTGAGCAGGTTCCCAACAGGAGACAGCAGTAAAAATCCTCCCCTTCCATCCCTGTAGCAGCCAGTTGCTGTCCTCATTCACTACAAAGTCCTTGTGGTAACCCGACTTCACTTTAGCCTTCACTTCCTCAACTATCTCGTGGTCGAGGGGGAGTTGCCTGAGCCCTGCCCTTATATTCCGAATTTGCCATTGCCTATATGTCTCTGGCCTTATAATCCTCTCAGTACCCTCACAAGCAACAACACTCATTGCACTCCTCCCCAAGATATCTCTTTCATGGAGTATCCTCCCTTGATCTTCACGCGATAAAATAGCATCGAACATATCAAACTTTGCAAATAAGTAGAAAAGTACCTCTTGGAAACGTGTGATAAAAAAGGGGGCATTGTATGACCCATGAACAACGCTGTGGATGAATAGATCTGGATCAATCCTCTTGATTAATTTCAAAATGGTGTCCCTTGGACTGTCCTCGCCTATTGTCTCATCAGAGATGTACCTCAACCGGTTCGAACAATTGACCACAAGCACCTCATCTCTCTGAATCTTGAGATCCTCAAGTCGGATAGTATCCCATTGCTTCGCCACACCATTGAACTCAAATGGGACTCTAAATCTCTCACAATAATAGGCCAAGCGATGTCCAGTCTCATCAACTCTTTCTGCGGGCCTAAAACCGGGTTGCGGGAAGTCTATTCCAGTAAGACGAACACTAGGTGGCCCACTAGACCTCAGTGAGAGATGCTGAAAAAGGCCGGGCCATTGAAAGCCATGTATGATTCCAAAATCAATTATGTGAAGCCTTGTTGCTTTCTCAGCAAGTTTCCAAATCAACTTGTTTGCGAAGAAATTTGACATCTTTTTGATAGGGTTTGCTCTAGCATATGCCAAGTAAGCTGATAGGGATTCAGCTGCTGTTAGCCTTTTGCTCAAAAACGGTGTATCCAATGCTCTCCCGGTGCCAGCAAGACGCGCCTCAAGGGCATTTGCTAAGTAATGGGCCATTCTTTCAGTACCATTACCACAAGGAGATGAATGTTGCCGTATCTGCTTCAAGAGTCTATTAGCAGTTCTGCTATCGGTTCTCGACACAGCTTGTGCACACTGAGTTAAGAGTGCAATCAAATCCACCACTTCCTTTCTGTTGCCTTGTTTCTTACCACGTGCTTTTTGCCTTCTTGATTCTTTTGAACGCCAATTCTTCTGCACCATTCCATGCACTCCATTGTGCGAGACTTCATAGACAATAGATGCTGAGGACTCCCCCTTGTATAGATGAGGATTCATTGCAGGAGAAAGCAACACCTCATACATCCCAGATTGAGCATCGGAGTCTTCATCATAACTGGCCAACTGCTTCTTACTCTGGCCCGCTTCTAAATAATCATCATTCTGCTTGTAATGTTTTTTCGTTCCCCTAGATTGACACGGTAAGTGTTCCCAGAAATTCTTATCGGCACCCTCAGCCAGTGCCCTTGGAGTCTTTTCATGTTGCTCTAATGTGTAAATCCCATATACTTCCTTTGGGAGTGTGTATGTAAACTTCGAGCTAGGTTGGGTCTTCTTAGATGGATCTAAAACCTGAAACGAATTAGCAAGGGAGTCCACTGTCCCACCAAAATTACTGGAAGAGCTGAACACTTTCGGATCGGAGTGGATAACATAGTTCAAGTTGCGATGATTACCAGAATACTGGATAGGAGAAAATCCGAGATTATTTCGATCACCAATCTGGTTGGAATTAACTATATTGTCAATAGATGCAGAACTATTAACCTTGAGACTACTGCAAGTCCTAGAGAAATCTTCATCCGGGCTTTGGACATTTCCTTGCGGTCTTGGTGGGTTATGGAGGACATCAAGCAAGGATTTCTCAGCTTCTTGGAGAGCCAAGCTATCCTGAATCGAAACGGGTCGGTTTTCCCAGTCATCAACATCTTCCATTAGCGTCTGGTTAATGTGATTGAGTATAGCTTCGCTTACATTGCTCTCGTGCGGCCACGAGGCGGGAGATGGAGCTGAATTAGTCTGGTTCGAATAATTTGGTATGAGATGACTGAATTCGAGTCCATTTACTAGATTGTGATCCGAGAAGGAACGAATCAACATGTGGTCGAAGTCGAACAAATCTACTGGAGTAGAATATTGACATGCTTGCACCAGTTTATCCATTCACTTCCAATTTCACAAGTTCCTATGAAAAGAAGAGAATTAGGCAGGAGATGTATAACTTTCAGGTAGGAGATGTATTGCTTTCAATTGAGGACATACATCTTAATCTATATATGCGCAAAGCAAAAGCCTAAATGTGCCGGAACAATAAAAAAATAACTATTGACTTTCTTTAATAAAAAATAATGGTATGTTATATACGTGTATATGTACATATAGTATAAAGATAATTGTAAGTTATGTTGACTTTTTTTACAACATTTCAGAAATTAAAACTCAAATAGAAAAATGAAAATATTAGAAAATAATAAATAAATTAAACTCATAACAACTTTTTTGATGAAAAAACTAAAGAGTTTTAACGATTTTTTTGATGAAAAAACTAAAAATTTTATATGCCTCTATTTTTGTAAAATATACATAAAGAATGTAAATTTAATGACATAGATTAAGTGATGAATACAAATACCTTTTGTAACAAAAAAAAGTTATCTATATAAAAGATACATATTCATTTACACAAATTTAATCAAAATATAATTAAAGTCTAGTTTGATTTAAATATTTAAAGTTCTGATTTTAAAAATTATTTTGCACTACATATGTTCATATATATAATTATAGAATATACATTTTAATGCACATATAAATAAATTAAATATATTAAAAAATAGGTAGAAATACTTAAGGGTATTTTAGTTTTTTATTAACTAAAACTAACAGTGTTAGTAGGAAGTTAATTGCATAGAAGATTCTGCTAAATACTTTGTAAAATAGGAAAGGTAAGTACAGTTATCAGAATCTCAAGAGAGTTTCTTGTATTCGTTCAAAACTTCAGAGTAGATCATTGCATTTTACACATTTTTCCTTTTAATACTCCAATAAAGTGTACTAATAGAATATATCATGTATAAATTCGGACACATATTTTTCATAATTAGCGATGTGTTGGTAGACTTAAGAGCTCGTTTGATGGTTGAATAAGAAAACTAAATTATTCATCAATTTAAAGTTTGTCTGCATTCAGTATTAATTATTGAACTAAACAATGCGAGACTTTTTGTCCATTTCGTATCAATTAATATCAGCAACAAGGCTTAAATATATGAGCCAATCTTTTAGACTATATTTTAACCGGCTAGTTTTAGTTTTATGAATTAGAAGCGGGCCCACATGTTTCTTTATTATTTATTAATTTGATCTTTGTCTACATTCACAATTAATTATTGGAGTAACCAATGTAAAGGCTGTTTTTTCATTTCGTATCCCCATATGGAGATGAACTTTGTATTCGGTAGCCTTCACGTTTGGATTATCTCCATCCGACCATCTTCATCTATAAAGTTAGAACTGTTGAGCAATTTTTACTTGTCATAAATGATAACTAAGTTTTTCAACTTTTAGATCCTAATAATATTCGCCAACTAAAAGGCAAATTCAAATTTTTACATATAGGCATGGTTCAAATTGGTATTAAATCTCTTACACGTACTCAGCTTAATAAATCTATTTTATGTACATTCAGAGATATGAGACATAATAATTATCAAGACTCTTTGTTAGGATGCATACAAACTAGTCTCGCACATGGACCAATTTATTTTGAATGCTTTCCAAATTTTGAAGTGGCTTTTTGTGATCCAACAATTTTGAAAACTTTAACCCTTAATATACAAATCAAACGATATGATATGAACGACAGTTCTTATAATCTAGTTTTCATATACCGAATTTATTATAAAGCTATGACTACAACTTGTCCTATGTTCAAAGGTATTACACAACCTTAGGGGACTAGCATATTATTTCATGCTAATTTAAATAAATCACAAGTCATTACGCCTCGTATCATACAATGGTCTGAGATTTTACAAGAAGACGAATCCTCTGATAACACTTGGAGTATTTTCCAAGCTGTCCCTAGTCTTAATACTAGAAATCAGATTCGGATAACTCCTCATACTATTATAGAACAAGAAGATGGTACGGTTAATCTTCAATTTCCTGGATCTTTAAGATCTAGGTCTATGACTTTAAGATCTGACAATAGATCTCTTGATTCTTTTCATACTGTTCCCCAAACCCTTCCTTCACGAAATTCCTTTAGCAGTAATAGATCTATTGCTCAAATGTCAAGACAAATAAGAACTAGATAGATACAAAATCAAATTTCTTAACCTGTTTATGCTACTAATAATGACTTTTCTCGATATGATGATATTGATTTTGATATTGCTTCTCTAAATATAAATGTTATTGAAGAAGATTATGTTATCAATAAAATTGCTCTTTCAACAGAATTTGCCAAACATTATAATACTACACATCGTAAATTTTATTTACACAATCATCCGAGCTCACAACAAAGAATCACTATTCAAGAAGAATATTATTAATATTTACAAATCCATAAATGTCATTTACGCTTCTTAAGTTGGTATCAGAGCCAAGTGTGTCATTAAGAAAGATCGGCGTAGCACCCAAGTCGTATAAGTCTGATAACCACCGACCAAGCCAGAGTGCGTAGTGTCGTTTGGTATACAGACCTCTTTATTGACAGCTACAGTCTTTTCTTTAATAACTGTTTTATGACTAATATCTTTCGATCAGTGGTTTCCAAATTCGAACACGGATCTTCTAGTAGGTTAAATATTGAAAATCAAAATGATTTTGAAATAACTAATATAGAGAAGGATATTCAAAATTGGCGTATGCCTAACTAATATAGAGAAGGATATTCAAAATTGGCGTATGCCTAAAACTTCTATTAAATCCTTATATTCTCAACCTTTTGAAATAAGAGAACTTATTAGTGAAATATGCGCCGAAGGTTTATCCTTATGTAATGACATTAAATTAAAAAACCTTTTGAAATTAGAAGGTAGAACTGGTCGCACTGAATTAGGACAATTTTGTTATCAATTTGGTTATGA
>JABCMJ010011364.1:575-31717 GCA_014822125.1 Arbutus unedo | reverse complement strand
GTGAACACGTGAATGACGTGATATGCGAACTAGATTTCTTGATGGAAATGCTTTGAACTAGAATTCCCGAGGGGATTGCTACGGGACTAGGATCCTATGGAAATACTAGGCATGAGATATTATCAATGCAAACCGAAAACGTTGCTTGATACCGATGGGTGTAACAAGGTAAATTTAGTCTATGAAGAATTGGTATAAGTTATGAAATACCTGTTAATATTGGAAACACTTGGTAGTGGTGTTAACCCCTATACCTTTTGTGCAAAGCCCATCTACTTATTTTGAGATTGAGATGTTGTTTAGCGAGTGTCTCTACGTTTGACTGTGATCTGAGTTCCGTTGTGGGATAGTGATTTGCATGGTCCTTTTCCTAGAAATTTGTCATTGTGATATTAATTCTAGGAAATGGTCATGAGATATGTTGGTCTTGAAATGATATGAAATGATTGGTAAGTGACACGTTGGTGGTTGATCATCCATGTGCTTTAACTGCTTGTTTCTTGTACACTCCATAGTGGTAGTCACTTAATTGTCAATTCACCTTTGATTATTGGGACTGCATAAAACTTCATGGCTTATTATGAACGACGAGTCCATGGTCCGCTATGGTAGAGTAGAGATTGTCTAGGACACTTTAATTAAACGTGTATGTGAAATATGGATTATAAGAGTTATGAAAATGACGAACTACGCATAAGAAAAATTATCGAACATATGGTTGACGTTAATGTTTAAGTGAAAGTAGACAATGATTGAGTGACACGTGACCTATGTGGACACCATTGTGATACGAGATGATTGTTATGGGGCAGGTGACATGCGTGGTTGTCGAACTAGACTCCCAGATGGAAAGGCTAGGAATATTGTGGACTAGATTTCCCGATAGGAAGGTTATGAATATTGTGAATTAGACTCCCTGATGGGAAGGCTAGGATTGTTGTGAACTAGACTCCCACTCGGGAATGCTAGGACGGTGAAAAAAAATGTACTGGATTTCTCTAGGTATGCCAGGAGTGTACTAGACCCCGTCATGGGAGAGTTAGGAATGACATGGAATGGTCCCATTCGGGAGAAAGCCTGGTATAACAACTTGACACTTGATGAGAATGTGGTATAGATACACGCGAGTCATGGTATGCATTAAACGAATCGACGGATTATGAATAATTATTACGAAGCTATTGAATGTTCGCCCTTAGATTATTATTGTTTTACCCTTGCGATTTCACTTGTGCTATATATTAGTGTTTGAAAGGTGGGATGTGGATATACATTTATGAAATTATGAAATATGAGAATGACTTGTCTAGTTTCCATCGGATGTGTGTTATACTATCAACATACGTTAGTATTGATGGGAATGAAAATGCTATATTTAGTCACCTTTGGATGTCGCATTAGGAAGGACAACTAAATCACCGGGATAAAAATATGAGGATACACATGAGTTGGGTATCGGTTGAACAATTCGTGCGATGATATGTCTATACTAAAGGTTTGTTAGTATAAGTTTCGAATGTGCCCTAGTGACCTTGGTATGTTGAGGTTTGAGAATTTTGATATGATGTGTTGACTACTCTCGTATGATGTGCGAGATAATAAATGACTTAGTGAGAGAGCATAAGTTATGGAATGGAGAACGAATCAATATTCAGATAGGAATGAATAGAAAATAGACAGAGCGATAAGATGGTTGAGTATGTCATTCACGTCTATCTTGTGCTATATGTAAGCTCATACTCATGCTCATGTGGTTGTTTCATGATTATATTGTGTGTCTAATTTCTCATATTCACATGATGTTGGTGTAAATATCTCCACCGGGCTTTGTAACTCAGTCCTTCTTTCTTTTCAGGTACAACACTGGAGTAGGAACAAGGAGTACAAGGACTGCATGTGGACAAATGTTTCTTTTTTTTAAAAAAAAAATATTATGGGAGAGTCATGCGCATTTTGTAGTTTTTATTTTGAAAATGATGTAACTTTCTTTAAAACGTCATGTTTTGGTGTTAATGATTTGGGTATATGGGTGAGCTTATAAGGATTTTATTATTATCAATATGATATTTGTTATATTAAAAATCGAAAGCGTGACACAGAACCAAAAGCAAGTCTCCGAAGTGTTCGACCATTTTTTAGCATCATCACTATCTTTCACATAACTCAAAAAATAAAAAGGTATCTTTTATTTATTTGTACCTCAAATTTTGCTCAAACGATGTGAAGTGATTCATGATTAGTGGGTCGTTTAAATTTTAAAAATAATTAATACTCGCGAAGATACAATTTTTAAATAGAGTTATCAATTAAACCATCTCTTTTCTATAATCAAGGTATTTGATCAATTTAGAATATGCTCCACATGTTGCCGATCAATAATTGAAATCTTGAAATTAACAATCGGACAAACCATCTCATTTTTTTAAAGACTCATAAAAGTAAATTGTAAAAGTATACCCTTTATCGACGAATATTTAAGTATTTTTTTACTTGTATTAAATATCTTTTTGAAGATTTTGTGTTACAAACTTTTGTGACTGGTAATAAATCTCTCCTGTGTGAAGTCGCTGAATAAAATTTCTTTTAAGTCCACCACCGTATCCAACCCTCTGTATCCGAATTCAAACACGCCCTTAGGTGGTGGACGTCTGCGTGTTCTCAAAGCTTTTTTATTTTCTCACGCAATTTGATAGATTTGCAATTGAAACTCACATGGAAGACAGACCAAATAGCAGCCCCATCTATGGAACCAAGAATCAAATATTTCTCCCTCCCCAGGCTTTGTGGAAGTTGAACTTTCTTCCTTACCTTAGTCATATATAGAATCGAGGCGGATTGTGTATTGTGCACAACAAGACATGTTGTGTGTTAAAATAACGTCGTTTTGACGCACTAAATATTGACTGAACAGTTGAGTACTGACCGAAAAATGTTCAGATAATTTTACATGCCAAAACGACGTCGTCTTGACACGCAGCAGGCTCCATCATTCCAATCATATATGTAAACCATATTGGAATTTTATGGTTGGATTATATTTCATATCCGCCTATGGCTGGATATAATATGTAACTTCCAAGAAAATACATACAAGTGTTGATATATTTGATTATTGCATATCCATCGAGAAATTATTTTTTCATGTAAAGATCTCTCTATCTTCTATATCTCATTTGATCATTGAAATTCATTATTATTGTTTGATAGAGATAGGTGCAAAAAAATCAAGTAGATCATACATGTATGGATTGAAGCCCTTTGGGCATATCTTCAATTCAAAAAGAAAAATAACATACACCAAATAATTAGTTGGATCATAATTGTTTGTGTATATATATATATATAAATAAAAGTTTTTCATTTTGTTAAAATACGGAACTCTATTCTTTTATCAAATTTTGATGATCCAAACCGTTTAATGTGTTTACAAAATATTTTTAAGAAGACCTGCAAAAAATGAGCTCAAAATATTATCGAGAAGAGCTTGATTTAAGTAATTTTTTAAAAAATTGTTCTTGTCAGCATTTATAAAAAACTGTTTAGATCATGTCATTTTCAATATGTTTTTGAGCTGATTTTTTGCGGGTATCATTAGAAAACGTTTTAAACATATTGAACGGTTCGAATCATCAAATTTTGATCAGGAAATAAGAGATTCACATTTTAGCAAAATGAGAAATCTCTCGGACTTACATATTATTAAAATCTGACTACTTATTACTGTTAAGATGAATTTAGTTGTTCAAATGAATATCAATTTTCCATTCAATTACTTTTCTTTTCTTTTTTTTATAATAAACGACATATAAATAAATTCACAATTAAAAGGTTAATATTATCTAATGAAACCCTAATCCTTAATCACATGATGAATTAGAAAAACTTGATTTAGAGGTATGAGCAGTGTAATTTACGATTGCCGGCTATTTTTTTAATGATGGTCAAGTGAAGACTAGTAGTAGACCCATTTAAAAATATAAATAAACAATACTCAAAATACTGTTAGGAGAGTAAGTTCGATGGCCAACAGACTCACCAGTGCAGGACCTAACATTCAAGCATAAATTAAGACATGGAGTCAGATTTAGAGATTGGTTGGTTAAATTATAAAGTTAGAGAATTAATTTCATCGTTCATTATTCGAAGAAACTAAAATAAACTACTAACCAACGAAATTAAACTCATTACTTGTGCTTGACAATTGACAATGACATTTGTCAAAAATAAATAAAAAAAATAGCACTAGCTCTTCATATTATTTTTAATTGTTGTGTTCCAACTAAGACCTACATCGTCTAATGTAATTAATTACTCTGGTCCAATGCAGCAAAAAAAAAAAAAAAAATATATATATATATATATATATACACAAACAATTTCATATTTTTCTCATAGGCAACAACCATGTGCTTATTTTTAGACTATGAAAGAAATTGGAACAATTTGACAGGACAATACAATATGAATTAAATTTTTTTACTAGATCAAACTAGAATCTTTTAAATTATAAAAAAAACAAATATACTAATTCTATAAATAAACAGTCAAAACTAAATATAATTCTTAAAAATTCTAAACTCGAGTAAGAGAGGGCTCTGCCAATCCGACCCAAATATAACCATGCTAATGAGGACTGCTAGAGTCCCAGAATTTGGATCAAGAAACTTTTTCCGAATTCAAAATCAAATGTCATAATTTATTTGAATTTATGGAAGCACAAATATAAATGAGATTATGATTTTTCATTTCAAATTCTGAAAAAGAAAAATTTAATTCTAATTCGGGGATCGTAGATTTTTTCCAATGCTATTGATTTCACTAGTACATCAAACACCTCAGCAATTCTGAGTACAACATCAACAGGGTACACAAGCATTGCTTTTCTTCTAAAGGAGCGTTTCCTTTTACTTATTTGCCTATTGCTTTTCGAAATCTTTGTCTTTCGGGTAAATTTCAGAAACACCCCTTTTAATTCTCGTAGAATCATATTGTATTGTATATCTCTGTATTTTTTTAAATTACACTTTATACTCTTTACATTTTATTCTATATGACATTCAAGTTCGTTTGTCATAATATACCTATTCTATCATTTTATTTATACAATAATGTGCAAATATCTTTAATATCTTTTATTTGTTGACAAAAATACCTCCCTCATTTTCTACATAATTCATGCCTTATTTTTATAAAAATAAGTTCATATATTAAATACCCACTTGCCTTAATTTGTTTTAAAAAAATTTGTTTAAAAAATTTTCTTTCGTAAATTTTACATTAAATTTTATGATATTATTTATTCATCTCAAAAAAAGAAACATAAAATGTAATTTTTTCTTTTTTTGAAAGTTTGTAAAAAAAACTTCACTAATCTTAAATTTTTTATTTTTTCAACCCTTGTTTAAAAAATTATATTTTTTATTCCTCTCATCAAGATTGCAAAATGATAAAAAGAATGACCAAAAGAATCACATTTCAATAGATCAACAAAAGTATAAAGAACAGATGTTAAAAAGATTTTCATTGAAAATAAAATTTTGTTCTTTTCATCATTTTTGGTTTATTGAAAATAGAATGTTAATCTTTATACTTTTTTTGATTTATTGAAAATAGAATTTTGATCTTTTCATTATTTTGTGGTTTATTGAAAACAGAACGTTTATCTTTATACTTTTTGTGATTTATTTTTATTTATTGAAATGTCTTGAGATTAGTGAAAAATTTTAAGAACTTCCAGAATTTTTTACTTTTTATGCTTCACTTTCTGAGACGAATCAACAATCCTGCAAAATTTAATGTAAAATTTACGAAAGGAGATTTTAAAACAAAATTCTCTAATAAAAAAAGACCAAGTGATTATTTAATGTATGAATTTACTTTTTTATTTTTATGAAAATAAAGTATCAATTATGTAAAAAAATAAAGACTTATTTTTGTCAACAAATAAAAGGTATCAAAGACATTTGCACATCATTGTATAAATAAAAGAATAGAAGAGGTATATTATGAAAAATGAACTTAAATGTTACGTAGAACAAAAAAGCAAGAGCGTGCAATGTAATTTTAAAAGATACAAAAATATGCAATGTGATTCTACCAAAATTAAGGGGGTGTTTCTGAAATTTAACCTTGTCACGTTTTTTCACTTTCTGATTGGAGAGTCGAATTTTGAGTGGCAAATAAGGAGAAGTCGGCATTGACGTTTCAGTAGCAATACCAATAATAAAAGAACTAATCATATCAACATAAAGATTATAAAATCAACCAATACTTATAACTTATGTTTACATAAAATTCTACAAGCAAATTTGAAATTTTAATTTTTAAAATGTTAGATTTTAAAAACTCTAGAAATCTTTAGAAGCTGAAAGATAATTTAAAATGTGATCTCAGAGAAGCTGTGTTTAGGTACTTCTGGGATTAAACTTTGAACTTTAAGTAACTCCTATCAGTAACGACTACCAGCTTTTAATACAGATTAATCATAATTTTCACAGCTAAAATAAATAAGCTCAGCGGCTTATACGAGAACCCAGGATCTATAACATAATCTAAAATCACCCTCTTGTACGAGATTTAATGGTCGTTTCCTTCCTTCATTGCAGTTTTCTTGGTAAACAAAATACTTCTTTAGGCAGTGAGCAGAAGGAAGGGTGCCTGTTTCCTTAAAAATGTTGGGCAGCCTCCATCATTCATCAAGAATCTGTCAATGAGGAACAGAATTGAGGTGGTGGTGCTGGTAAAAATGGGGAGCCGCCTCTATCAGCCACGAAGGATCTATAGAGATAACATTTCGCATGTATTGTCGATCAGTTGATACAAGAGAATGGTATATAACCCACTTTGGATTAACCCTGCAAGTACAAAAAACACCATATCAGATTTCCAAGTTTACAATAAGTTCCATGATTTTGGTTCTTCTTGCGTCTCTAAATGCCAGATGTTAAATTTCACTTGCTTCAATCAGTGTGATGAAGTCGATTGTTGCTCCTTGATGATTGGTGGATGCTGAGTGAGCATGATATTTGGACAAAGCTTTGTTGGGATTCTTACGTTCATAATATTGGGATGCTCATGTTGTATTCTTGTTTTCCGGACATGAGACTTTTAGTTATTTTGAGCTGTACTAGACCTTTAGTTTGTACTTCTTTATAATAACCTACAACATGATGTTCTCTCGTTGCCGAAAAAATCACTGGGAAAATTCACTTGTTTGTTTCAATCTTAACATTTTAGTTTCTGCAAACAGTTTCGTTTCGAAATGGTATGCCTGTCGTCTATTCAATATATTGATTTATATTTCTCTGGGGGGAGATTTTTTCCCCTCGGGGCTGGGGTGTGGGGTAGAAACGAGAAGAAAATGATAATTCCAAAGCTGGAGCTACAAAAAGGAAGAAAAGAATCAATGCTCTAACCAGATGTGCTAAAATATATGTAGATATTTTGCACGAACAATGCATCCTTCAATCACAAACAGACATATACAGTAAGAATACCAACCTGAACAACACAGATGAGGGGTGAATATAAACTTCTTGGGAACTTCTAATGGTCTTGTACATGCCATTGTGACTGAATGCCTAAAATCAACAAAAGAATCATGAAGAAACTAGCAAGATTTCATCAAGAAATCTTCAAGTTTCAAATAAATTTAAAAACAGAACGGAAGGACAACGGCGTGCAAGCAATTTTCATACTCACTTCCAAATTACAAGCATTAGCAAAAAATCCAGCAGTAACTGCTTTTCTTACCACCTGCAAGAGGGAAAGTAATATACTAACTCTGATCATTGAAATCCTATAAGAATATGTGGCAAAAAGAGTTCAGGACCATGAAACACGGTTGATGTTGACAAAGTGGCAGAAGATGCAGACGCAGATATTCCTATTTATGATGTAACCACCACAACAAATTAATAACCACAAACTTCTACGCGGTGAAAACATTTATTATGCAAACGCCCGTGGAATCAATTATTATGTAGAAGCTACAAATGTCATAATCTGCAAGGACTCCGTAGCAATTTATCACCCTTTTTTTGCGCCTTTTTTTGCATGCAAAGTGCACTTTATTCTGTTGTCAACCCTATGTTTTGAGTCCTCTGTTTATCTCTTTCTGAACATCACACGTGTGGAGAAGTGTTAAGAGCCAGACCAACATTGGTCAACACCTTCCAAACTAGGATATGAACATTGTAAACATCTCTACCAATTTCTTGGACATCACAATAGCCAATAATCGCCATATAAAGAAACTAAAAAATGTACAATTTTCCTGATGCACAAATACAAACAGTTGCAGCTGGCACCACAGTACCTGTATATCTCTTTCACAGGATTTTAAGACTATGCCTATTCGTTGCGCTATTCTTTTGAGCTGCTCTCTAATTTCAACAACCTTTCGCTGCACATGAAACAAATCAAGGTCAACATATATGACATCTCGGAAGCATATAAAATATCTTGGGGAGCACATCCTACGTTTGATTGGAACTTTTGCAGTCGAAAGACTTGGGACTAAGAAACTATCGAATATTTTATCCACAAAAACATGGGAGATAAAACACCATAGGGTGTGGTCTTATTAATTCCTTCATATTACTCCTAGGGCACGTTTGAAACCCGGATAACTTACCTCTAGACTAAACTATTCCATTTTAATCCGGCTCATGCCAATGTTTGACTGCAGTCCGAATGGGACTGACAAGTCCAAATTAACTAACATAATTGGTCTTTTGTTTTGTAACTTAGTCCCATCTAAGGAGTGGTATTGTTTTTGGAGGACAAAACAATACTCCGGACTAAACAACTTTTTTACCAAAATGACCCTCAATTAAAACCCTCACCCAAAAAACCAATCCCTCAATTAAAACCTCACCCAATATTCTCCTCTTCCAAACAATATTTATGTGGATCTCGTTGCTGTTTATGCCTTCCAAAATGTTTCTGAAATTTTCACAATTACTGAAATGTTGTTTATGCCTTCCAGTCCGTAGTTGCAATGTTGCCTTCTCGTTGTTGTTTGTTGATGTTCGTTGTTGTTTGTCTTTCTTTTACCACTAACTTGGCATTTAGAAGCACTAATTTGTTTATTAAACATTTGGCATTTGGAAGCGCTGATTTCGGTCCGATGATCCAAAAGTTGTATGCTAAACAGTGCATATGAAAAATTTTGGAAACTCCATTTGCCGTTGAACAGAGCATATGTATAAGACTATAAGTTAAACACTAATTTATCAGTAATATGAAAAGGTTTTCATTTATCAACAATTAATAGTATATGGCATTTGGAATTTGGAATTTGAATATGGTATTTAAATTAACAATCAAACAAGTTGGAATTGATATTCTGGTGAATGGCATTTCGGTATTATCACAAAGGTAGAACAGAAAATATAAAATTTAATCCATCTCTTATCCCAGCAATCAAACACTAAACAACTCACATATTCCTTAAACTTCAATTAATACTGGACCAGAACAGACAAGAGAACTTTTATTTTAGTCCCAGAATAGTCACTAACTAGTCCGACTATCAAATGTGCCCCTATAGAATTACATATCATGGAATTTTATCTCCCTCCAATACTAGTCTATGAAGAACGGACAAACAACTTCTTGACATATCAAAGTCAAACATGTCGGGGACACACGACAAGCCAGAGACATGTGGTCCGGCATGTCCAATAAATTTATTTAATTTTAAGCAAAAGATACACTGGGGACATGGCACCTATTTCTCAACCTAAACACAGATGGAACATGATAGGAATCAATTTATAATATTAAAAGCTTATTTCAGGAGTCAAATTATGACATTTTCACAACATAAGGGAAGAAGTACAAATAAAGATATTTCAACCAAATAAAACCTTGTTTAACTTATAATAAAAGGAAAAAGTAAGTGTTGTAAAGACTATTAGTTTTGGTTGTTTTTGGAAGAAATGTTTATATGAACAACAACTTAATATCTATCCTAATAAGTAAATACCTACCTTTGACATGTCCATGTTGTGTCTGTGTCTTCATTTATGTAGAATTATCATGCCCTCTATTTGTATCCGTGTCCGTGCTTCTTAGCCATTAGTCCACTCGAACAAAAGGGCTCTAAGTTTTAACTCTACCCTCGTCTAGGGATAGAGATGACACAGTAATGTCGTCAATGCGCTAGAGTTGCTAATTTTGGAAAGGTCATTATCAAAGGTGCTTCAGGAAGAGGGTTTTGAGTCCCTTGTCGTTTATGTCCTTCCAAATCTCCAATAGATAATGATCCACTAACACTCCAAAATGGGGACACTACCCATGTATATGTCAGCTGTACAGAAGCTAAGCCTTCAACTTCTGAAAAACTATCAAATCACCTTCAAGATCTACGGGCATAATAATGAAATAGGGAAGTTCCCCTGATGCAGACATAACCAAAAACAGTGTAGAGATTTATGGAAAGCAGCCCACAAAAATACACACCATTGCCTGGTAGTTTACAAAGTTCTTACTACACCACCTTGGAGATTTCTGCGACTGAAGAAATCCTTTGTACACATTTAGGAAGGTCACATGATCACCCTGCAAAGTACGGGCAAAATAATAGTTTAACACATGTATTTGCATGTATATCAGAACCAGATGGTAGATTGAAAATTATTAGAAATCAAATCATAGAGTCCACTTGTGTACACTCAGATATGTCGGACCAAATCCTCTAAAGACTTAAAGAAACTGTTTTATAACAAAAGATATTAGGTTTTGACTACATTTGAGCACTGATGACAAGTTTCAAAAAAAGTAACAATCAAGTATAGTGTTCTCAAAATTCAGTAAGTTCGGGAATAAACATGCTGAGTTTCAAAACCTAAATGAAGTAAGCAAATGAACAGTTACTAGGGACTGATATGGAAAGGGAAAATGGGAGGCAAAGCTAGATCCAGACAATATGAACAGCATCGCCGACGGCGCTACTACTTTCCATTTGCAAGAAATTAACATTAGAGCATATTTTTTCGTCAATAAATGATAAGAAAATAAGTATGTATGAGGCACATGTCAACAATGCCAAAGAAATTGTTGACTAGAACTTCTCATTCGAAACAAAAGGAAATATTCTCCAACACTTGTTGATTACAACTTCTCATTTGAAACACAATGTATATTATCCCACCTTCTCCGCCTAGCAGGATAGATAATTAGATTATCCCGGAGAACTAATAATTGAGGCATGAACAGTACTCAGTTTTACCTAATTTGGTGTTACTGTTATTCTCAATTATTGTCCGTTCATGTACAGTTTTATAAATACGCAGAAAGATAAAACGTGTAAAGACTGCCTAGAGATTATGCAATACAAGTAAACATGCAATTTTTTTCTCCTGGGTCTTCCTAGATATCCAAAATACCAATTTCCTAGCAAGGACCATAGCCGTACCCTACAATGGAAGTTCGAGCAAAAACTGAATGGGCCACAGCTAGAAGTGAACTGGAAGGGATTTGGGCCATTGAGTTATTTGTTAAATTGGCCAAATTTTAAAGAAAATGCCCAGAGAGTTTGTAATTGAAGTAAAAGTCCACGAGACTCTAAACAAAAAGGTCTAAATGACCTCAAGAATTATTAGAGGCTTATCATTTAATTAGTCCACAAATACAATATAAAACATATAAATAATTATTCGACAAATTTTCAAATAATGTTTATATAAAAAAATTCATTACAAAATTATTATTCAATGTATCCCCGTACCCGTGTCCAAATTTAAATTCATATCTGCGTGTCCTCAATTTTCAAGCCGGAGGTGTTAGACCCTTATATATACACTCTCACCTGATGATCGCACCCTCCTAGGCCTTACCCTTTGCGAGAAGCAGGAGAACGAAAACCTAAAAAGTATGAGTAAATCATACTACCCACGATTTGTGATCCACTCATGTGAATATGGGTGCATACATCATATATGAGAAACAAAACTGAAAATATGCATGTCCACTTTCTCTTCAGTAGAAAGCAGAAAATGTAACTTCTGCATGAGCCCCAAAGTATTTCTAGCTGAAACTATGTTTTGTTGAATCATGCTAAGTTGAGTCATGCAAACTAAAACAAAAATGAGATCAAACCTCAGCAGCAGCAAACCTCAGCCTGGCTTCATCCAGATCCTTTTGTTGCCCCCGAACAGAAATCCAGATAGACTGGAAAAGGCAATTAAGACATTAACTTGTGCTCGGTAGAATATTTGATATTGGTAAATTACTTGTAGAATTTTGTAAAGGAAAATCTTGGCACTATTAGTACGTGCAACTTATCTGGCTATCTTGTTGAAAAATTTTGTTTTAATTTTAATGAAAACCACAATTTTCCACTAGATCTGGAGCATGTCCAACAAAATTGGGAGAATTATACAAACAGGCAAAGGTTATACAAGCAAGCAAACATTATAGAAAAAAACAATATACCTGAACGGAAAGAACAGCAGCAATAGTGATGATTTCCTCAGAGCAGCCAAGCTGGTTTGAAGCTAGGATCATTTTTGAGATCATTGGGTCCTACAACAATAACTTTTTAGATGTAAATTAAGGACAATGGGATTCAATGTTTCACGTGCCAATACTATACAAAGGCAGACATAAATAATGTTAGCGTCAAGGACCAGAAGACATTCTCTCCATTATATTAAACGATTTCGTCTTTGATTCCAAATTAGAATTATAGGTCTCTCCATAATCTAGTCAAGGAAACAATGGGCGTGTAAACTACAATGTCCCCTTCTTCAACCATGGTGGGGAACAAAGAAGTACAGGTGCGAGAGTGACCCGAGTTAAATTTATCAATTCCACCTCTCCTTTTTTTTTTTATCGGCAAAGAAAGAGGTTTTAATGATAGAAGAAAAATACAAAAGAGAAGGGAAAAAGCAAAAACGCAAAAAATGGCAACACAACAGACACACGGATCTCAACTAGGTTGGCACCCGCGCGGTCGACAATCACGCACCGCTTAGAGAACTAAGCAAAAAACTACACAATGTTGGCGAGGTACCAACATCACAAGAACAGGAAAACAAAGTAGAACACCTAAATATCTGAACCAAAACAGAGAGGGGAGGGAATAGACATCCCTAGAGAATCCAAACTCAAATACAAAAGTTATGCCTACAACTTGGACATGAAGAAACCAAAACAGGGACACAATACCCTCAATTGCAAAAAAACTTCCAGCAGCTGCACCAATCTCCTTGCAAACCATCTGAAAAGGGATGAAAACCAAATCCATGCCTAAAGAAAAGCCCACATGCAATAGCAGACTTTGCACCAGAACCACAAAATCAGCAGAAAACCAACAGAAAGCATATTATCCATATGATTGAGCTTGAGAAGTAATGTCTGCATAGAGGTCTCCCAAAATGCACCACAAACCAGAACCAGAAACCAGCAGTAGAAACCAACTGAAGATGTATCATCAAACTGGACAGGAAGTTAACACAGCAGCAACAAAGCAGAAGACACCAGACCACATCAAAAGAATGAGGAAAACCCATGAGCAGAAGCGCCAAGTGGAAACATGAATCACAATATGGATGCACCAAGCTAAACCAAAGACACAACACCCTACTAGGCCACAAGCTAAACTGAGACATCAAAAGCAAGACTCAGATACACCTGAAATGAAAAAAGACCAAAGCTGGGAACTGACTACAATAGGAATCAAAAACCAAGACCCAGACACACCAGAAAAACTGGGAACTGACTACCGAAGGACTCAAAACCAGAACTCGGAACTGACTACCAATGGATCTCCAAAATTGGCATAAGGGCAGACTCCCCAAAAGAACAATCAAAACCAGGTATGAAAGTAATCACTTCCCCGCAACCGAGTGACCCAGAACTCCCCCACCAAAAACTAGTTTTGAGACCAGAATTGAACCCCCCGCCCCCAAATTACAAAGAACCCCTATGACTCCCTAAAAACCCGCAAGCCCCCAGAAATTATGAAACCCCCAGAAAGTAGGTCACTCATTTAGTCTGTTAGCTTTGATCACCCTGATTCCATCCAAGCATCTTGAGAAGTATTCCACTGAGTATGCTGAGAGATCAAATTTTGATTTCGCCCATAGTGAATTCAACGCAGCATAGGAGATTAGGGGAATGGGGAAGGGTTTCCCAAATACAAATATTTATGCTACTATTGCCAATGAAAAGTAAACAGAACACTCCTAGTTTGATCTTCCCCTGCGCGGGGAAAGAAATAAGGAAAAAAAAAAAGGGATATATACACATTCCAATCCCACTGGAGCACAAAACTTATAAATTGAAAATCAGACAATGTTCTTGGGTAATCATATTCATTTTCATGGACAATGTAGAGTAAGCTTTTACCACCGTCAATTCTTGGGGAGACAAACCTTGTAAATTCTGGGTCAAAATCACATCAAATACATTTCCCAAAAGATTTGGCGAAACATTTACTCAAGTTGAAGCATGCTCCTCTCTATTTCTACCTCTGGAGCACCATCCCTTTTCTATTCACTATAGAAAATTCCCTTTCCCACTTCAGACCATATTCAAGAATCAACCTTCTAACCCTACCTAACACACAACCAAACCACCCCCAAAACACTCTTCAATGCTATAACATCACTGAGCAGTCCGCATCATCACAACAGCAAAGCTAAATATGATAGATCATCTCACAATAAACTCTCAATTTTAGTAGTATCCATCGGAAAAGAAAGGTTGGAGAGAGCGACAATACTCGGTGAAAGCAGCCAACAACGCGGCAACTAGACAGAGAGGGATAGAGAGAAAGCGCGCGCAATAACAACAATCAGTGCAGACGGCAAACTCCGGCTGCGATGTTGGCTAGGGTTTTGTCCCGCTCTGATACCATGTTAAATTTAATAGTTCAAAATAAATTTTCTATTCATCACGAGTAATATTTATACAAGTAAAACAAGACATAATTAACTTTAACTCTAGCTACTCTACTATTCTATTTACATAGGGAAATAAATCCTAAACCTAATCTAGTTACAGTCCTACACACATATAACTTTAACAAAAAGAAAAGCCTTGCTTTCTCCAAAATTGGCAGCCTGTATATGCACAAGTATATGTGAAAACAAAAGCATAGGCCAAGCTGTAATTTCTTTTGTTCAATTAAGCAAGCTTGGCAAATTTGACAACCGGTGTCTAATGCGATTGAAGATTATAAAAATCATCTTCCACCTAATTCAACGAAAAGGAATCATTACCACAATAACACCCAGAAGACGCCATCTTTGTTTTGGCTTGTGGTCGTGGCTATTAATGAAACAATATAGCTGCAACCAGTACAAACTTTCTGACATGGGGTAGGCACACGTGGCTCGTGGGGTCTACACACCCGAGGGGAGAGAATTTATTTGCACAAATGTTTGTGCAAGTGTGGGGTTATATCTTTTGTCTTAATGATAACATGACCAATACATTAATGCAATAGGTATACCGGCAGCCGCGGATCATTTGATTTGAATGTGCAGCTGCTTGACCTTCTTTGTTATCTATTTTGCTTACAATCCCTCCATATCAATGGTAAAAAAATCGACATGGGGAGGAGTGTGGTGGTGAAGAGAAAAAAGAGAAGTGCATATTGTGTGTGTGTGTGTGTGTGTGTGAGAGAGAGAGAGAGAGAGAGAGAGAATTACCAGGTCAGAGAAGAACTGTTAGATTGACTTATGTCAACATATTTAAATATGTTAACAGAAGACCAAGGGAAAAGAATAAAATGACATGGTCCCTCAAGAAAGAACAGTAGTTGGGGCTGGTAAAGAGTGAAGGGAAGTGAACTTTGGTGAAGGTAGAAATAATCAACTGATCAGAGGAGAAGAGTTAAATTGACTAATGTAATAAATAAGTAAACGTCTAAATGAGTAAGGGGAAAGAGGAAAACAACATGCTCCTTCAAGAGCTGTTGGCCAACAAATCTGAAACTCTGAAAGCAAAGCTTTTGTAACTGTTAGAACTTCAGGAGAGGTCGGTGTAATTTACCCATATTCATCTGACATACTGCTTCCTTCAGAAAGAAACTCATGCACAATCGGACAGATGGGAAAAATAATTAGCTCCTCCTTTCAGTGCAAGAACCTTGATCTCTAAAAATAGGCATGCCAAAATTTCCTACTATGAAGTCCATTTTCGACATAACAAGAGATGCGGAGAGAACACAATGATACCACATTATCCCAGTCCGAAACCAAACCAGCAATTGCCATGACCAAACAGCTACTGCCAGAAGCCTAGAAAGCAAATTATAAAAGTCGACAAAGGATACATATGCGTGGAGAATGAGGAATAGCATAAAGCTGAAAGCAACATACTAAAGGTATCTCAGCAACTTGGAATCCAGCAGGTGAAGTGAGTTTAGCATCATCATCAAGGACTCCAAGTGAATAAAGTACTTCAAGTGCTCTGATCATTGCTTCAGGCGATGGAGATGCAGGCCAATCAAAGCCTAAGATGTTGTCTATGCCTAAGGCCTTTAACTGTGAGATGAAAGAAAACAAATAGTCAGCATCAGCGGAAATCCAAAAGCTTCCTTTCCAAGCTGGAAGATCACAGAGCATTACCAAAAAAGAAAATTGTCATACACAGTGCTACTGTTACCACTTACGCAGAAAAAAAGCTTCTATACGACAAGGATTCTAGAGGAACGCAAATACAACAGGAGGAACTACACAACCTCAGGGATTGAGAGGAATGCTAATATTTTGTTTGTGCGATGAGAGATATTTTTCCTGCAGTTTTCCTATAAGTCAATACTAATAAAAAAAACATCAAAGGAGATGCTACCCATGTACAAAAAGCATAAACCCGGATAGCTGGCAGACGCACAAAGGAAAAAAAGGCCTAAACACTCAAAAGACAAAAGGGGCCTTGAGAAGAATATAAAAATCAACAAATTGATCCAGGCTAAACGAAAACCCTCCCTAACATCCAAGAAGAAAAAATGGTGCAAAAAAGACAGCCATCAGGAGCTTCTCTGTACTAGGAAAGGTCAACGGGAGCCCCATCATGCACAAAGGAGCTAGCAACTATGCCATCTGCCTCTCCTTCCCAACCCTACCTCCCACCATTTGGGGGGAAAAACATCCATCCCATCTCTCGAGAAAAAGCCAATGCATGCCAAACAATGTCAAAACCAAACCCTAATCCCTTGCCACCATATGATCAATTTCAGCCACCTTACAACTAATAAGGAGATGAGACACATCTCGCAACTCCTCATCAGTCTTAGTCAAGTTTAATTCTTTTAAAGTCATTGGATCCTTTTTCTCGTTCGAGAATCTCATCTCTTCCACTCCATCCTGAAGAGTAACAAGGGCCAATTTAGTCACATTTTCATGTTCCAATTGAACATGTTCCTCAAATCACCAATGAAGTGCTTACAACAAAATTCACGTCAATAGCTACTCCTTTAGTCTAATAGGGAAAAGACATCTATGTCAATAAGTTGAACATAATCCTCCATTACAATAAAAAGGATAAAAGGGGAAAAATTGCACACTTTCTCATTACAACAGCACTTCTAGTGCCGAAACATCACCCTGTCATTCTCCCCACCTTTAATTTGAGTAATGTCAAGAATTCCCTGCATATTTAACAAATACCCTTCCACAGCCTCCCAGCAACCTGGGTCGAACATAATACATGCCATCCCCAATGTTTTATGATTGGCTAACAATGATAACAGAATTACCTTCTTATCTAGTGAATATCTCACCAAGAAAGAGCCTCAGCACAAGGGAGAATGGAAATCGGGATCAACATACAGAGCAAACAAAAGTGCCTTAAGCAGGGGTCCAACCAATGTATAAAATATAAACCATAAGGCATAAACTATACTGCTCATACATATCTTCTATACATCTACAGGTGTGACAACTCTTTCATCACGTCAACAGAAGAGGAATAGAAAAAGGAACAAGGACGGTAGTCATGGAACTGGAAAAGCAGAAATCATCACAGAATGGCTGAAAATATAAGGAAAGAGATTCAATATCCTGCACAAATGGTGTTAATACCCTGGGAACTCAGGCCCACTTGGGAAACAGTTTGGTAAATGACAAACCGATTGAACTACTAAAAAATTCAGTAAGACTTTTGGTGATATGCATAAGAATTATTTCAACAAAATTGCATACCTGAATCACACAAGAAACAAGATTTGATCTCTGCATCTCTGGTATCCCCTCAGGGGACATTTCTTTGACAAAATATTCTTCCGAATACAGCCTGGTTATGACCACCAACAGGTACTTATGTCAAAGAATAGCGAGAGAACAACAAATAAAGAGCAAAAAGCTAAACCGCCTAAACTTTCCATGGATGCACTACACAAGAAAGCCATGCACATGTTTCCTAGAATAAGAAGAAATTCTGACAACATACAACACTACATTCCATCCAAACAAAATCCACAATCCATGACAGTTCGATAAAGATGCAGAAAAAAGGGGTAGACAATAAACATAGTTTCTGGCAAACCATCCACTTGTTCAAGGAAAAAAATTTTACATCAAAACAAAACCAGAACAAAAAACAAATGAAACAAAATGCCAATAGCAAAAAAGCCATAAGAACTACTGTACATAAATGCCTAGACAAGCCAGCAGCTAAAAATTTGAGAAGGAAGCACAGGCATCTTCGAAAGAAGAAACTTATTATAGTGAAGCTACACAGACCTAACCTGAGGTAACCGGTCCGCTTTGGGCTCGAGGAGGAAAAATTCGAACCGAAACGGAAATTTTGGTTTACAATTTTTTAAACCGAACCGAACTATTTCGATTTGGTTTCTTCAGCTTTAGTTCAGTTTTCAATTTGGTTAAATCAAGCCAAATGTAAAAAAGAAAATTAATTTTTCGATTCGCGTATAAATATTTGAATACCAACAGGCCAAGCTCAATATAAAATAACACATATTATAGAAAATCAAAAAAATAAAGATTATAAAAAATACATATTACAAAAAAATATGTAGTACAAAAAGATACTTATTACAAAAAAATTATTAAAAAACTGATTTTTTTATTCTGGTCTGATTTGGTCCATTCTAGTTTACAGGGCTAAAAAACCGAAATTGAACTGATTTTCTGCAATACACCGAACCGAACCGAACCAAACCAAACCAATTTAACTAAAAAATCGGACCAGCCAATGACAATCTTTAACGTTGATATTATATTTTCATGAGACAATCGAGATGAACTTAACTCATTCCAACCGGGTTCATGAACGCAATCATAACCCACGATTCTCCGTTTAACTGTGCAGTTTTTTAGAACCAATTTGGTATATATTGTAATGGTCTTCGACGTCAGATTGTCAATGATTTTTCTTTTTTCTTTATTATGCTTTTTTACTTTTCATTTTATTTTTTTTGTTTCTAGCATTTTTTTCTTACAGATTTCTGCTAAAAATTTGACTGCAGATTTAGAAAATTGTTTGATTTTAAGTTATATGTGACCTTATAATCAAGCAATAACAGAAAATGGTTGAGAGAAACCTAAAACTAAATTTAAAATTTAGTGAGAAAACCAAACATGAGATTGGCCTAAGCATGGGATAGATATCCTGATATTAATCCTGCACAAATCAAACAGGAATTGTGTAGAATTCAAAACTAAATTAGTACCAGGATTACTAATCCAGGATTGTTAATCCTTTCTATTTTAATCTCCGAATCAAACTAGGCCTTGGCATACTGAGGAATAACCTGTAGTTGACAACAAAGGATGCTTAAATTCCCCTACCTCTGTGCCATTGATCACAGCTCATTTGTCAATTTTCAAACCACCAAAGTTGGAGGCTGGAAGAGGGAGAGAAGACAAAGGAAACAGCTGGATAAGGTTGAGGCAAGTCTTTCGATTTCCTCCTTTGGATGAAAACCAAAGATCTCCACATTGATGACTTCTTTCTTCTGACATAGCTATAGGTCCTTAGCTCAATTTACCTTAGAATGTGCTCCCAACAGGAGACTGTATATGATACAGGCAAAAATGAAAAAGGAAGCCGCATACCCTGGATAAATTTCATCTTCTCGCCACATATCAGAACTAAACCCGCCAATGTTTTACCCAAAGTATACACATTTGCAAGTTGCAGTATTTAACGGGGTACTTTCAACTGGTAGTATATCTTCCAAATGTTTTTCTAACCCTGCTTCAAGTGATACCATACTGAAAGCCTACCCCGCACAGACTAAGAGAGGGACAAAATGTGGGCACCCAGATTATTGACACTACATTATCGAACGAGCAAGGATAATAAGAACCACTTCTTTGGAACTCTTCTTGGAACTCTCTCACACGCACGGAAAGAGATTGAGAATTGAGGAAAACGCGTAAGCATTACTATACTAAAAGGCAAAATGCTTTGCTGATTACACAAGCACGGAAGTGTAAATGCATGTGAAACAATAAAAGACAAAAAGTGTATCTCAAAGTGCCCCATGCCCCTGGAACTGATAAAACATAAAAATCTTCCCTAAACAAGTAAGATTTTGTCAACTAACTAATTGCCTTTCCTTGAAAAACGATATCGAGAAAGTTGTAGTTAATGGTTGAGCCTTAGAGCCACTAACTGATTATAACATGTTAATAATAGTCATGTTATTGTCACTTTTGACCATATAAGGCAAAAGAAAAAATAGCATGCTCCAGAGCTCGCAAGTTAGGCACCTGTAGCACTTTCCGGGTCGTACTCTTCCAGCTCTACCAGCCCTTTGTCTAGCCGATGCCTTGGATATCGGTGCTACTACCAAATTTTCAATATCGGATATCTGACAGGATGCAAAAAAACTAAATGTAAGATGGAAAGATAAAATCATAACTAATCCCGTTAGATATTTTAGCACACACTGAATATAAAATCAGTGAAAACATAGGTGAGGGAAATAATGGAACATGTTGAATTTGAATCCTGGAAAGGAAGTGTAGCATGTTGATAAACATTACCATATGAAGCCATCAGATTCAAGTTAGTCAAGACATTTTGGATAGGTTCTAGTTCATCCTTAATATGACTTGTTACACACAAATCGGTGCACAAGTATAACAAGTTATAAGGAGCAAAAAATGTCAAGGTAACAAATCAGTAAATGAATTAATGGGAGATCCTTGACTTCAAAGAAAAGAATGACCAACTGAGACCTTGATACTTCTGTAGCTCTCAAAGTTCTAAATACGGTACTTTCAAGTCAAGCAAATTGGGTAAAATCCAACACATAATTCCATACGACAAAAAAAATCAGTCGTCATAGCTATCATTTACAGTTTCCCACGAATCGTTTGATTAACGATAAATAGAACACAAGTTAAAGCCAACATGTAGAAAAGTAATGTTACCGGGTTGTAGAACCTCTGTTTTGAGAACCCACTGTCTACGACATAGGCAACACCCTGTACAGTTAGGAAAACCCCCAGAAAAAAAAAAAAAAAGACAGCTTATACAGCACTTCCTGCTTGATGCATTCAAAGTTTTGCTGAAGTGAGAAGAAATAAAACATGTTTGTGATGATGTTACCTCCAAAGTCAATGAGGTCTCTGCAATATTTGTTGATATCACCACTTTCCTTTTCCCTCTGGGAATAGGGGAAAATATAAGGTCCTATAATGGAAACATAAAGGAAACACAAGTCAGAAAATTAAGATTACGATCAACACCATATTATTTTACTACACCTTGGAAATTATTAACCTGGTCTGCACGTGAAAGTCCTGAATATAAAGGCAAAACAACCAATCCTGTAAACAAAGATTGAGCAGAATGATTGTCAAGTCATCCAACTAAATAGGGAAAAATACACAGCAGGATAAGCTTTGTCATCTAACCACCTACAGAAATAGAAGTAAAAGAGGACACAGAGAAAAGAAGCACAAGTCTATGTGAACAGCTACAGGCACAGGAAAATATAAGTGGTCCACGCATCAAATATAAAAGCCGTGCAACCACAAAATCAAAACTGCATAATTCTTACTCCACTAGTCCTGATTCAGATTTTCAAACCACGTGTAATACAAGGTAAGAAAAACATATGAAAAAACATGGAGAACTGTGTACCACCCTATTGTCACCCCCTAAACACCTCAAAACGTATCTACCAAAAAGGTACCTGAAGAAGACTTTCTGTTATTTTGAGCTTCTTCCGTAAGCAATGTAACGGCAGCATCAATATCATCTTGACCTGTAAGGAATACAAGGATGTCGCCCATTGGTTCCTATCAAACAGACAAAATTTAAACCCAATATTAGTAGTCATTCATAAAAACTGCACATCCATTTATTATGGACAAGAAGACACCCTTCTATGGTCACCATATGAAGAAACTAATAGTAAATGGGTGAATACTGTCTAAATGAACCTCCACCATGACAACAAATCTCAAATAACTAAACATATGGTCACTAGCTAGATGCAAAAGAACACAGGAAGAAACCGTAATGTAGGAACAAAAAGAATTCAAAAGGATGTTTAAGTAATGTAGTATACAACGATATGATAAATTCCTTAACAGAAAAAATAATATTAACAAAGAAAAGGTTATTCCCCGGCGTTGATACCCAGTAGTTGAGAAGGTTAGAAGGGGTAGCATGGACACTGAACTGAACCCTTGGGACCATGTTCACGGCGTGGACATCTCAAACTTGACGCGTTGCTCTCACGCTTCGTAAACTGAGCATTTTAACCACAGGGAGGAACACTGGCCTCGTGTATCCCCGCTCAAAAAGCTAAAGTTAGAGCGAATAGAATAGCTGGAATTGGTTCATGGTTCAGAAGTTAGGTTCTGTCCAGGAACAATTAAATAATTAGCACAACATAAACAAAGACATTGGGCAACAGGTGCCCAATATAGGAAAAGACTGGGAAATTTGGATGGCACCTATTGCGAACAATGAATATTGAATTCAGATTCATACAATGAAGTACAGGGAGTGAGGGTAGCGTTATCAAGTTGAATTGAGTCAAATGAGATATCTAGAGTATGCAAATCATGGCTAAAATATCGAATTTTTCATTTCAAAAGGTTGGGATGATTCGTAAGCCCTTTTCTAGCCTAATAATACAACCAATTACTTCTCCAAAACATTATGTTTTACAGACGTTGAATCTCATAGTAACTAAATAGAGTGCCGCAAAATAGGAAAGGTTTGTGTTAGTCCTAGGTCGTTAAAGCATCAATAAGTACGGCCCTTTTCCACAAACATGAATGGAGTGTCCTTGAATATTTTTTCTTCGTTATATTGAGCATGGAATTCCAATTAGCTTGAGTGCAGACCTCAGACAAGCCCTGTGAAGCGGTATACTTATCTCTCTCTAATGTTCTTATTGTTCTAACTTCATCTGCCATATAACAGCCCCTATCAGTTAGCTAAAGTTAAGGATAACTCACAAAATCCATCATTTTAAAAACATCCCCATTTCTTTCATTTTGTCTGTTTACTATTTTTACATCACAGTCGGCCACACCGCCACAGAACAAAAGAATTCTAAATTGTGTTGATTCACCAATATTTTTTTATCCACAGCACTATAGAATTCAAAAGCCTTGCCACAACAAAAAAAACGAATGAGCAAAAAAGATATTACTACATGTCTCATATTTTGGACATCAAAGAGAGAATTCCAGCCCAGTAATCATAGACTTCAATATACCTGATCATGAATTGACATTACTGTTGAAACGGCTGCTTGGATATAGTCAGAAACAGGTTCCTCAACATAAAATATCTGGACATTAAATCCTCTACCCTGGAAATTGAAATATTGGTCATATTGCTGAGCTATTACCACCATGCATGACAAAGTCCTACTATGACTACAACATTAACACTACTGACATTCAAATTGTCTTGAAATCAATAAATGTCATATCACAAGCATAAAATACCTCAACTGACAAAATGGCAGGGTCTGTCTTTGGTGCACAATCTTCACCTTCCAGTCCTCGGTGCTTTTTGCTAGTTCCAATAAAAAATCAAGAAGTTCAAGTTCAAGATGGACAGTGGATATTTGCAATTGAAGGTAAAGGCACCAACTGTTAATTTATAAAGCAATGATTTTCCTAGTGAGTAGAAAATATAACAGTGCAAAAAATAAGTGGATTTAGGTAGGATTCTAAAACCACTTGCATAGAAATGAGGCAAGTATCAGAATGGCGATTGTCCTAACTTAAGTACTGTTATGAAGCCAGCGTAGAAAAATATCCTAAAGATCAAATTTTCATGATATTTCCTCAGAAGTTTGCCGATGGCCTTTGGCACTAAGATATAGCTGAAATATTTTTTACTTTGACCAAAACGGTTTCGATATGAATGCAGAGATAAACAGATGGGAGAATGAAGAATGAGAAAAGGCTCATAACCTATTAATAAGAGATAATGCAGATAAATGGAGTTAAAAATCTAGGAATTCGTGGCCGAAGGATAGACATAGAAATCGCCAGTTCTTCCACAGGATGGAAAATGCAGAAATGCTCATAGAAGACAGAATTTCATTGCTTGCATCAAAATTGGATACACATAGTTCTTGAAACGGATGAGGAGATTACCAAGGTGTGGCAGAGTTAGGGGTTGTTCTTGTAGAAAGAGGAATGTCCTTGGGTAGTTGGGCGGAGTTTGATTCAATTTTGAGGAAAGAAGCGTTGTGGATGGAAAGGCCTTCTTAGGAGGTCGTGGCAGCATTATCTCAGAATGAGGATAAGTCGCCGAGTACACATGGATTGACTTTTGCCATTTTTTCCAAATTTGTTCGGAGGTGGTTAGATTGGAGGACATGGGGATGATCCTCTACTTTTGGGAACATGGGGAACTTGAGAGGAGTCTAAATGCCACCTTTGTAGCCTTAATTCGATAAGAGGGAGGTGCAAAAGGATATCCTAGATTTCAGGCCTGTTGGTCTTCTTGAGGGAGCTAATAAGCGTTGGCAAAAGTTTTGGCTACTAAATGAGTGTGTGGATTAGAGAGTAAGAAGTGGGGGGCCTGGGGTAATGTGCAGCCTGTCTATTCAAAAAGCATATGACGCTGTGAATTGGAATTTCTTGATTTACTAGTAGGAGAATGAGTTTTGGGCTCCCTTGGAGCAAATGGATTGCTTTTTGCATCTCTTCAGTGGGGATCTCAGTGCTAGTGAATGAAACCCTGAAACCCAGTAGCTTCTTCCCAACCTCCAAAGCCTTGGAAAACCTACGTCACTCGGCTCGCGCACAAGCCCGCCCCGTTATGTTACGGAAGAATTGAACTTCTTGCTAAGCAGGTTATATCCTTGATAAAGGTTATGGAGCTTGATATGCAGCAAACAAAACAAACCTTAAACAGCTCACAACCGCAGGAGCAAAGCTATGTTAAGCAGTGTCCCTGAAACCAGACAATGAAACCTGTTCTACATATCTTCTATAGTAGCCACTTGGAAGGCCTCAAACATCTCATTTAACCAGTTGTGTGACATGGTTCTTGACAAGTGACGAAAGCAGTGTTAAGGCATCTTAAGGCATTCAACTCAAAACCAATTGGTAACTAATAGAGAAGCCGAACAAGCTCAATTACGCTACCCCAGACATGCAACTTTGAACTCGCCCTAGCAAGTGGGGTCAGAGTACGAAAAAAACCCGACTAGATATAGTTTAGTTTGCTATTTTGTCTATTTGAAGGTCAAAGGGTTAAGTTAATTTTACAACTCACGTCACCTCTGATCTTTCTCTCTCCATCTATTATTAATCTTTTAACTGTGTTACACGTGTTCGTTGAGAACTTAGTTTGAGTTTGACTACTCCACTGATTGATTTGAGTCTTGCACCGTGAGAATTGTGGTTGATTTCATCAATTTTTCCTAGGGCTCTGGAGAATTTTTATTGCATCATAATAAGGTTATCATGTACCGTCTTCAAAATATGAAAACTGCAGTTCTGTGTATGAACAGATAAATACTTTTTATTTAGTACTTTGGTGTAATTAATACTTTTAATTCAGTGCTTTGGTGTAATTATTAGTTTTCTTATCAAAGATGGAAAAACAAACTACATATGCTCAAAGTACTTGACCCCGGCGACGGTAAATCCTGGATCCACCCCTCCTACGTAAGCATCACAACTAAATGATGTGCACTTTTAGCACAAACAAGGGGAAATTGATAACCAGATAAGAGTGTTGCCAAACCTTCCTGCTGCCATGCTAAAACATTTAATTCAAAACCAATTGGCAATCAGTAGAGAGACCATTCGGGCCCATATAATAGTCTCGAAGGTATTATTTAACCGATTTGACACCAACTATCGAGGTTGCTGATTTACTCAAAGGCCTTAAAGATTCAATTGAAAACAACTGAGGTTAAGCACATCCGGCACTGATGGATACACACACACACACGTACATAGAGAGAGGTAGAGAGAGCACATGTTTCCATGGGTGGACCGATGTCTACACTCACGAAGGAAAACCAGGACATGCACAAGTTGCGGACACTAAAAACGGCATCTTTATAGTAACAGAAAAATCTTGAATTTTGTTATCCAATTACAATCCTGCTAACCATGCTTCAAGTAATTTCTAGATGTCAGGAATGCTAAATGCAGGACAACCACAACAGCAGCTAAAAGTACAAAATTTAGAATCCAATATTATCCAAATAGTGAGAAGAAAAACCTGGTACGGAAAAAAGCAGCCATCGATTTTGCTTCAATTGTAGCAGATGAGATAATCAAACGCATATCAGGTCGACGCCGTTGGATCTAGAATGTCAATGTCAAAAAGAACACAGAAGATTGACAAACGAAACAGCTACAATTTTTCATACTGAATGAAGCCACGATACATTGACAAGGATTTGGTAGAAAAAGGATACCTTTTTCAGTAGACCCAATAACACATCAGTTGAAATAGACCGCTCATGAGCTTCATCAACCATTATGACACTGGATAATATGGAAAGAATTGCAACCAAGATAAGATACATATGAATGATACCAGAAACTATGGTTAGATTTATGTGAGACATGCTCAAGAGAAAACGTCCAATATTATGGGAAAAGAAAAATCAAATCAAATGGTTGAAGGTTCAAACAACTACAATCAAAGGAAAATCCAACAAGACTCGCTCAAAGGATGCAATTGTGCAACGATCAGATTTTAGAGCCAACTTATGTGAAATCCAGCAAACAATTTAGAGTTGCTTTTGTTCATTTCTTCTTTCATTTCAACCAATTTCTGTTCCATTTATGTGAAATCTGAAATTTCAACTATAGGTAAACCTCCTTCAAAGAAGTGATCACAACATTATATACATGTAGCTTAGGAGCTGCAAATATGTAGTATGGATCAATTACAAGCGCAATTCCAAAACTTCATATAGATTCAAAAAAACTGAACACAAATGGAAGTATGGAACTCAACTTTCCATGATACTTTTTCTGCTTGTTCTAAGATGAAGGGTTGCCATGTCTACCGATGTAAATACCAAATGGAAAGTAACTCTATTTCCAGGTGGTTAGATAAAGCACCTAAGGTATGAGACTACTTCGATGGACGAATATTCAACAAGCAAAAATCATTGAAGCCAGGGAGACGGTACTTTTTCCAATTTTTGCAGGGACTTTCCTTGACTACCCACTATTCTTATAGCAATCCACCCTGACTATCAATTTCCACCTCTACAATAGTGACCCTTAAGAGTTTAAGTTGCAATGTGACACTGAGATATTAGAATTTAGAACAATAGTATTATTAAGGATATAAAGTGATTACTTAACGATCCAAATATTTCTATCATTAGTAGATTAATCCAGTGGTCCTGCTTGACTCACTATATAAACATTCATATCCACTTTCTTCAAGACAGCACATCACCTAGCTATATTTTGTTTGAACTTTAGACTCGCCCGTATTATAACATGGGCATTGAAAGCACTTTCATCCATCATGAATTAACTATGTCAGCAACGTTTGGAGAGATAACAAGCAAAAGCACTTTCCACTTAAGGCACCCAGGTTTACCTCTTTAGGCTAAGACATCAACCATATCACTCCACTTCTAATGAATGATCCACATAACATATTATTTTTAGCAGAACAATATTATGACTATGCCTAGCCACAATTTCCACTAACAAGTATAAAAAATGAGGTGTATAGATATCCCCACATATATGTAAATGGTGATCTACCTGTACTTTGTTAGGAGAGGATCATCCATCATCTCCCTCAGTAACACCCCGTCAGTGAGGAATTTGATCCTAGTTGAGTCCTGTGCTACCAAAGGAGTAAGACTCCCATCATTGGAGACGCAGATATACAAACATATGACAATAATCTAAAAAAACATAGTTGAACCCTCCAAAGAGACAGACTTTGTGAGATATCACATCTCTCGTGGAGATGCCTCCGCCATAAGACAAAATATTATTACATTAAAAAAAATCTTAGAGCTTAAAATTGAAGAAAGAATTCTCACTCTATCTGTGAGATCTTCAAATCGAATTGTATAACCGACTTCCTCCCCAAGCTTGACACCCATCTCTTCAGCCACCCTTGAAGCCACTGACTGTACATCATCACAACCTCGAGTTTGTAACAACTACATGATCACAAGTTGGTTGTAGTATGCAAAACACAATGACTCATTATAAGAGAGGAGGCAGAATAATTTGAAGGAGTGATCCTTTGTTCCTTAGCAATTGACAATCTAGTAAAGCACTCGTCACATAGCCGTTTAACCAATATAAAGTGATTACAAAACTTAAACATGATCAGAATTTTCCATCATGAAATTAAAAGGGAAAAATAATTATGGTAACATGACTTGGGGTATGAAAATAACCTGTACAGCTAAGCGTCTTGGTTGAGTGCAAGCAATCACACGCCCACCATCGGCCCAACCTGCTTCTTTGAGGTACTGCACTTTCAGCAGAGACATACCTATTGTATCATAATCTGTCTCCTAAACTACTTTCCATAAGCCTTAGTTGGCATCAGACAAAAGATATTTACTCACAAGAATTTTGTACATACACAAAAACATGCCTGCGCAAATCATGCACTTTCTTCTGTTTGCTTTGCAAAGTTTTTGTACTTCACAGTAAACCCATTGCATAAAATGAAGCGAGACTCACTAACAAAATTGATATTTCCTGTTTATGAGGCAACAAAAATCAACTCGCATATATACTAAAACACGATGGAATTGTTTCCAAGTGGTATAGCCTTCTTTGCGTGCAATTTTTGGATTCCATTTACTGTTTTTTTTTTTTCAAAAGACACATAAAAAAACTCTTTTTGCTTACCTAGCCATTTGCATATTTCACTACACTTTTCACATACTCCAACAAGCTTTTAGAGCCTCAAGTATAAGAAGATATCAAAAATATCTATATAACAATATACCTTCATATTTTCGGAAACAATTGCCCTTAAAAATAAATAGGCTATGCATATGATGAGTCCTTTCGATTCCAAAAAAACAATTCCTGTGATATTTATTTTGCAAATCTAATTCTGGAAACTGCAACCAAACATCACATATGTCATACAGGAAAAAAAAAAACCTAAAAGCCACCAAAAATAGGAATTCTTTCATGATCATGATTACATTTGAAAGGCAATTACCAGCATTTGGATTGTGGTGGAGAGGGAGAGAAAAGAAAGGATTGTAGTTTCTCACCAAATCTTGCCAAAATGATGAGTTTTGGAGCGGAAACTCGTCTTTTTTATTCATTTCGCATCCTTTCTCACCAGTACTCCCCTCTTTTAGTGATCCAAAACAAGTGGCATATGCATATACATATAACTTACCCACACACACACACAAACAAACCCCGCGAGAAAGGGGAGAGCGAACCTGAGGAATTTGGGTTGTCTTGCCGCTTCCTGTTTCACCAACAATAATGGTGGTGGCGTGTGTCTCCACCAGATAGAGAATAGCCGTTCGGTACTTGAATACTGGGAGTCTCTGTCGTTGCTTCTCTATGCTAACATACCCGTATCTGTAAACCCATTATACAAATTCACATTCTCCCAAAGCGCTACGTACACCTGTCTACAACACCAGAGAAGCACAAAATTTGATAGAAAGGGATAAAGAAAATGTACCCAGATGAGGAAGCAGAGGCAGAATAGAGAAGAATGCCTCCTTCTTCGTCGTCAAGGAGGGGTGGCCTCTCAGTACCTGGTTTCCAGAATTGAGCCATGGAAGTATATGTGAATATAATTACGTATGGGTTTACATGTATATATGATTGTCGGGTTTTTGCTCTACTCGGAAGTATATAGTAGGGTTTTACTCCCTGGGCTTGGTCTATCAGAATAACAGAGGTTCAGGAAAACTCAGACGCTGCACGTGAATCAGTTGGATGGAAGAAACTGGGGACCGGTGACAATTTGAAGTACAAGATCTTTCGGGTTACAGGCAATTTCAATTGAGCAAGTCTACCCACATTTTTTATTACAAATATAGATAAGTTTAAAATCTTTGATATTTATAAAATTTTAAAATAATATATTATAAGTGTATTGAACGGTTTCGATATTATGTGTATAACTTCCTCTTTCAATTATATATTATATAGTTGAGGCATGTGATATGAGGGGAGAGGATGTCCTAAACAATTGAGGTTACTAGCTTTTGTAAGTCTTTTCATTGGTCAAAAATGTGCAATATTCTGTAGAAAAAATCATGGTAGAGTTTCATATGGCTAATTAATAGACAATGAACTGTGTGGACCAGTCGGAAATGACGTACACTATGTCCCAATGGCCCCGTTTAAAATATCAAACGTTATGTTTGACTCAGTTAATAAATCATGTCTTTTATTTTTACAATTTTTTTGTATTAAATATATGAGTTCTAACTCGACGAGGGAAGGAAAGAAGAGGTAGTTTACTCACGCTACCAGAGGAATAGGAGCATAGAAGGTCTTTCTTCCCAGGGTGGAACCATTCTCAGGCGATATTTTTATAATTTTCTTGATTAAATTTATAAGTTCTAACTCGACAGGCAAAGGAAAGAAGAGGTAGTGTTGAGGCTGTAATACACCTTGTATAATGGTCCAACATGTTCATATTAAGTGTCCGTACGATGTTTAAACGTCAATTTTATCAAATAATGCACTTCGGGTAGTGTTTTTCCAAATTTCAGGTTT
>JABCMJ010011360.1:0-17093 GCA_014822125.1 Arbutus unedo | reverse complement strand
AACAAAAATTTTCATTAAGAAAAGAGTACAGAATTACCGGTAATACAGGCACTACTACCGATAATAAAATGCACGGTCAGAAACTGTCCAAAAATTTTACACTGTATTACCGGTAATAGGGATCCTATTATAGGTAATAGGATGCACTGACCAAAAATACACGTTTTCTGCAGATTTTTTTCAAAGTCAAATATCAAACTCTAAACCAACATCCAACCTCCTAACCTCCAATGGTGGATGAACTTGAAATAAACTCTCTCCAAGCGCAATGAGCACGATCAACCACCAAATACTCACCAAAAATAAGAGAAATATGAAGGATCTTGAGGGATTGTTGAAGTTTTAGCAAGATTTGAGATATAGGTTTGGAAAAGCTAACACACCCATACTTCCATGAAGGCACCAGCGGGAAAGAGAAAAGAAGAGAGAGAAAATCTGAGCTTTCTTTCCCCAAAAATCTGATGTGGGCTCTTTAAAGGCTCAAATACACTTACAACTCTCACTATATCACTTGTCACCCACAAAGCTCTTATCTCACATACACCACACATAAATCTCAAATCATTTTATATACATAAAGTGCATAAAATCACTTGTTAAGTTAAATTCCGGATAATTTATTTTTAAAATATATATATATATTTTCGGGTTCTCACAAATACGTATCCGAAAAGTATCCACAATAAAATATTATTACCTTTTATTTTGATGCATCGAATGTATCCTCTAGATCATGCATTTGAAAATTTTCTAAAAATAAGATTGTGGCACTTCTTGCATAGTATTAGAGTAAAATTGTTTAGAATAAAAAAAATTAAAAACTTCAAATATTTTACTTACTCTTTAGAGAGAAAGATATAAAATAAAAAAAATCATGATTTTGTAGTATATTAAATATCTTTGTTGTGTGACACTTGGTTTTTATGTTTTTGAATTTTAAAAATTAAACGAGTAATCCAGTAAACTTTAAAACAACATAATGATCATCCTTGTAAAATTAAATCTTAATTTAATGATCCGTGTCGCACCCGTATCTTATTTTTTCAGATTTTGTCGTATTGTCATAGTATATATGTATCTGTAGACGTACCAATATCCATGCTTCATAGGTTTTCATGGTTTACTTGATTGATTCAGAGGCAGATGAACTATATTGATGGATTTCATTTGGTTTGGATCTTGTGCAGGCTTTGATGTTAATGAACTTTTGCTGAACTTAACAGCACTGAATATGAGGATCATCTGAGCACTCTTTTTCCGGCACCCCCAAGCATCTTTCTCTTTGAGTAATTGTTTTCTGTCTTCACAATTCAAATTTTTTTCTAGTTATCTCCCTGCAACTGAAGACCGTGTGCTTTTGTACTAAAATGCATATTACTGCTGTATTTCTGTTCTGCTTTCTTTCCCTCTCAAATTGATTGTTTTTCAGCAACTGTGTTTAATGATCTGTTGCATATTAGTGTCGTGAATTTAAAAGCTGTGGTGTTTAAATTATGTATGCCTAGGAGTGGGACATGATTCAGATTAATATGTTACATGGACTCGGTTGAGGGTGGAAACCGATTTTTTCATCCACTTGATAGGTGGACAAAAATGTACCTCTTATGTGATTGGCTAAAACACTGTCATGGTGACACTTTGTAAAAATTCTGTCAAATTTTTGAATATTTTTTCGCTAAAAGGAATTTGAAAACTAAAGCGATTTCTTATCCTCATTTACCTCTTTCTAGACACTGTAGTTTTGATTGAGTTGCCACTTAAGGGCCTGGAACACATAATTGAGAGGAGTTTCTATAATTTGAAACATGCAGAAATTTTAATTGTTTGTTCCTGCAATCCATAAATGAATTTGTCAGGACGAATGATTACTAATTTTCTCTCGCTTAAAACAATCATTTGATGCATTAATGTGCACGTAAATCACGCCATCCTTTTTGTCTCCCTGCTAACTTTATATGAAAAATGCAGGTTGTTTTGGACTTGCGCATCGAAGGTTTTGTTGTAGTATGCGAAGACCACAGTCTGCAGAGTTGTTCGCTTGCTTGATTGGGTTGCAAACACTTCAAAGCCAAGCAACCTAATTTATACCCGTCCATTTCTTTATTTTGAGGTTTCTATTACTGATTATTCCTAGGGTTATGGTAACTTATTAACTATACATTGGTCAAACTGTTACCTGGATTGTGCAGGGTTTATGTTTTTGCCTTTTTCGATGTCAATCCATGATGTGACTAAAGGGATGCTTCGTTCTTTATTAGAGGTTTTTGAAATCTTTTTGATCTTTTTTGACTCTCTTCTTTGTTCATATTATCTATGAAGGACTCTCTTCTTTCTTCATATTATCTATGAAGGAATTCAGGGTGATCTCATTTTTTGATGACATGCTAGGTTGGGAGTCAAATGTATTTCAGATCCTGGATTTTAGATTGTAAAGTATAAAATTTTGGATTAACTAAAATTTATTAAAAATGTGTGGATGATAATGTGCGAAATAAACTATGTTAAGGAATAGTTTATAAATCTGTATAGAGAATTTAAAAAGTTCGTTAATAAGTGATTTTGAGACACTGCATTTTCCATAATGTGTTTTGGTATAATGAATTCTTCAGTTAGCTCCAAACACTCAAAATGAGAAAATGTTTGTGTTATTTTTTTTGGATGTCTCATTGTTATTAATCTACCTAATGTAAGTGGGTGATTTTCTCAAAATAGGAAAGTTAGTACCTCAGTTATGGCAGAATAAATATTCTCTCCCTCACTTTTATGACTTGTAACTTGCAAGATAAAATATCGCTAAATTAAGAATCCTTTGTCACTGTGGTGGGAAGGTATTTTGATAATTAAGTCAAGACAAGATCTGCAAAAAACTCTCAATATCTATGCATGTAATACCAATTTACAACACAATTTTCACTCTGGATATGTACCTTTATTTATGGATTTTTTGATTAATCAATTTGAGTTTTTTTTAATTTTTAATTTCTCATTAAAAACATATTAAAAGTGCGTTATGATTGATCGTTAACAAGACAAGTCCGATCTGAATTTTTCAGACATTTATCTTTTATTGTTAGAGCTTCATTCAACTTTGAATTTCTTATTCTAAGTTAATTTTCTTATGACTCATTGTCCTTGTCTAATTTAAATCGCTCTTGAGATAGTTGGGGTTGTCTTATTTTTAACTCAATTTTGTAATTGTTTTTCTCATATTGGCTACTTCGTTTGGATCTCAGCAATAAGCATGGGCATAAGAGCACCCTCATGTCGAGCTCAATATCTTTTAATTTAATTAATTTGAAAAAACTCAATAAATTTTAATTAAGTTTTATCTTTTTCAATTGCCCCACAGCTTTGTCTGCTCCTTGCCGAGCTAACAAACTATTCCATAGAGATTTGGGCTGAAATCTTTATAAGTTGAGACGATACATCATATATAGATAGCCTTTTGAGGTTGTTGTCGCCTTTGAACATTCTCTTACAGCGTTGTGGTGGCATTTGGTGTTGAGGTCTAAGTTGGGACACACGAAACCCCGTTCTAAGTGAATCGTGGAGATCCAACGCATATATGAGGTAATTAACTTGGAGAACATGGTTTTGAGTTCCCCACAAATTGCCAAGATCCTATCGTTGTCAAGTGGCTGCACAGAGTAGACAAAATTTATCCAATTTTTCTAATTTCCATCCTCAGGTAAATATCTCCTATTCATCTGTTGGAATTGACCGACTAGCAAAAGTGTGTCGTTAAGGTGTCAATCCAAATCAATATTTACTTAAAAGAACTCCTCCTTAAATGTGAAAATTTTGTATAACAGAAAATTCAGAGTGTCGATTCACAAGAAACTATAAGGGTTGGAACAAGGGAGTTTTCAATTGTAGCATTTCGAACACTAACTTCAGGTTTTGAAGAGATAAAATCTAAAAGCTAGAATAAACAAACAGAGAAAAGTAACCAGATTAAAAAGGAGGCACAGTTTACATATTTCATTCACCCTGGACTTCGGTTAGCAACATATTCTCGTTTGATTTAATCAAGTTTCAGGCCAATCCTTGATTGAAAAATATTTTAATAAAAATCAATTTCATTCAACAGATGCTTCTAGATTGATTTTAGTTTAAGAACAATTAGTCAAAGTTAGAGAAGACATGGACCAAAGCATTAGATGTACCAAAATTCAACGGCGACACATAATCAAGGGTATAACATTGCCTATTTAATACGAAGACAAGAACATCAATCAACCCGTAACAACATTGGAAAATATTTTGAGAAGATATTGACTAACTTAAATCATCAGTTGAACTTCATCTAGAGACATTGCCTAAAAAAATTAGCCTAGCATGGTAAATGAAACAACTGAATAAATAATAAAGAGTGCGAAGAACATGATTAATGCAGTAGATAAAATGAAATTGAATTTATAATACCTTTGAAAGTTGTGGTCTAACAATGAAACAAAGGTTACAAAAAACGTAGAACGTTAAAAAATCTTCTACTATACTTCAAAAGCCAAAACAACTTATGCGATCCCCGAAAATTAAAGAACTATAACAAAGTATTAAAATCCTAACTATGTTGTAAAGAAAACTTTAGAATGAATCAAAGACAACCCCTAAAATCTATTTTATAAAGCAAAAAAAAAACAAAACAAGTCCTAGTTGAATTAGGAAACCAAAACAAAATCTGCGCAGTCGACACATGTTCTACTAGTAGTGTACTGGTAGAACTCTCTTTGGATCAATCTCTACTGGTAGAACTGCTTTTGCCTCATTTTAGTCTAAACTCCAAGTTTTCTTCTTCTGGTCTTCATTCTTCCATCACTTCATCTTCGGACTTCAAATGACTTTCCAACTCACTCCCAGGTCTCGAGACTCCAAGGGAACACTCAGGTGCACTTGCTCACTCAAATAACCTAAAATTGGAAAAACATAACATTTCGTGTAATATCAAATATAATATGGAAAGTGATCATGCACATATGTCAAAATGGACACATTGAGCCACATAATTATGCAATGTAGTATGCCCAATACAACTCCCAACATGAAGGTCACTAACCCCTAGGCATTAGAAAATAGAAACAAAACAACTTCCCTTGAATTGTAAACAACAGAACATATGCCGAATTTCGAAACAACACAAGAGAAAAATGCAACTCAACACACATGCCAATGTCGATCTCACATGCAACTAGGCCGTGAACAAGATTGAACAATTCTAGCTATGTAATGCGAGAGTTGTGAAAATCAAAGCGACCTGTGATTTCAAGACTCACAGATTGGCCTCGCAAACGAATTCATTGCACTGAAGCACAAAACTACATCACATGAATAGCGCAACACATATACAAAGCAAAAAAGAAAAGCCATGCAACCAATCAATTCAGCGCTTAAATTAGCCCAAAGCTATGCATTGTTCAATGAGAATAATGAAAGTGAAAACATCATGCCATACTCAATATCAGGAAATAACTTGCATGCATAAAGATGTATCCATTAAGTACCAAGGGATCAACTAAGGACTTAGAGCATATAATGAGCTCTTCACATCTATATCCTCTTCACATCCCTGTCCTCTATAGAGCATATAATGCATGCGTACGATGTTTCTCCATGTAAACCTCTTCACATCCCAACATGGAAAGAGATCATGCACATATGTCAAAATGGACACATTGAGCCACATAATTATGCAATATAGTACACTCAATACAACTCCCAACATGAAGGTTACTAGTCCCTAGGCATCAGAACATATAAACAAAACAACTTCCCTTGAATTGTAAACAATAGAACATATATTTCGAAACAACACAAAAGAACAATGCAACTCAACACACATGCCAATTTCAATCTCACATGCAACTAGGTCATGAACAAGGTTGTAAAGTCATAAAATCGGACAAATGATGGGAGCCTATCTATTTGGTTTAAACTAACTAAATTGTTTATATTTTGTTTTTACTCAATTTATTTTTGTATTTGTCATGTTTTCATCATTTTTTTTTTTTTTGAAATTTGTTGATTACAACAAATAATCTTATCTGATATTATCTTAGACAAAGATATAGAGAACAAATTACAACAGATAACATTATTTGTTTTGATTTGGTTTATTATTGTATTTTCACTATTATGTAAAGATACATAGATGAAAATACAGCATATAATATTATCTATTAAAATGCTATGCATAAATACATGGGCCAATTTACAATAGATAACATTATCTGTTTTTATATTATGTTAAAATACAGAGTTAAAATTAAAACAGATAACTTTATATGATGTTATCTTATGCAGACATACAGATAACAAATTACAACAGATAATTTTATCTGTTTTGGTTTATTATTTTGTTTTCACTATTATGCAAAGATACAGAGATAAAAATACAACAAATAATGTTATTTGTTGATATGTTATGCATAAATACAGAGGCCAGTTTACAACAGATAACATTATCTGTTTTTACATTATATCAAAATATAGAGTACAAATTAAAACAGATAACCTTATCTAATATTATCTTATACAGAGATATAGTGAATAAATTAAAACAGATAATATTATCTGATGTTATCTTATACAGAGATACAAAGAACAAATTACAACAAATAACCTTATTTGTTTTGATTTATTATTGTGTTTTCGTTATTATGCATAGATATAGAGATGAAAATACAACAGATAACATTATTTGTTCATACGTTATGTATAAATACAGAGATCAATTTACAACAGATAATATTATTTGTTTTTATATTATGTCAAAATACAAGTACAAATTAAAACAAATAACATTATCTGTTCTGTTTTGATTTATTATTGTGTTTTCACTATCATGCAGAGATACATAAATAAAACTACAATAAATAATATTATCTGTTGATATATTGTACATAAATACATAGGCCAATTTACAACAGATGACATTATTTATTTTTTATATTATGTCAAAATATAGAGTACAAATTAGAACAGATAACCTTATCTGATGTTACATTATGCAGAAATATAAAAAATAAATTACAGCAGATAACCTTATCTGTTTTGATTTATTATTGTGTTTTCACTATCATGCAGAGATACAAAGATGAAACTACAACAAATAACATTATCTGTTTATTACTATATTTTATGCAGAGATACATAGGTCGTGAGGGTGAAAATCATTTTTTACTTTTTTTCATATTTTTTATTTTTGAACATAGTTTTTTATTTTTTTTAAATTTCTTATCAATTCAAATCAATAATCAATAAAAAAATAAAAAGTTACAAAAAATTAGTGTACCAAAAAGTTGTGAGGGCACAAATCATATTTTGACCTTTTTTCATACTTTTTATTTTTTTAAATTTTTAAACATAATTTTTTTATTTTTTTGAAACTTTTTATTGAGACGAACCAATAATCAATAAAAAATAGATGCAAAATAAAAAGTTACAAAAAATTGGTGTACCAAAAGGTCGTGAGAGTACAAACCATATTTTGACTTTTTTCATATTTTTTATTTTTTAAAATTTTAAAAAATAATTTTTTATTTTTTAAAATTTTTTATCGAGACGAACTAATAATCAGTAAAAAAATAGATGCAAAATAAAATGTTACAAAAAATTAGTGTACTAAAAGGTCGTGAGGATACAAATCATGTTTTAACTTATTTTTCATATTTTCTTAATTTTTGAACACTATTTTTTTAACTTTTTGAAATTTCTTATTGAGATAAACCAATAATCAATAAAAAATAATTACAAAATAAAAAGTTACAAAAAAATTTGTGTACCAAAGGTTCTGAGGACTTTAAGATTTGTTAAAATTTAATAAATTTGCCATAAGGATAATTTTGACAACCAAATGACCTAATCTATTAACACTTTTAAAATAGTGAACTCTGACTACTTGTACTTTTAAAATAGTGGATTCTAACTCAACAAACAAATTAGACAGGACTTAATGAATTAATTAACCCCAGATTTGGAATTTTAACTAATTTTTTCTATTATTTTTTTAGGATAAAACACAATTATGGACTAACCCGTTTTTTTATCACATCTCATCTATGTGGTTTTCTTGGATTGTGTATAGTTAAAATTAGTTTATTTTTACTTATTTAATAGATATTATTATTTTTTCTTTATTTGTTATTTTTTGTTTTTTGTTTTTGCTCGTTAGATAATTTTTTTTGAATTATTGATTGGTCACAATAAGGAATCAAAACAGTTAAAAATATAAAAAAAAAACTTTAAAAAGTTTAGAAAAACTAATTTAAAATTTTTGTTTACTTTAGATTATTTTGTTTTTAGGGAACTTTTTAAAATCTTTGGTTATATTTTTTTACTTTCATTCTCTTGTAAAGATAAACAAATATTTGCAAAATCTTGACATAAAATCAATAAATATAAAAAATTATTTAAAAAATTAAATTAGCCCAAATTAGACTTTGTAAAATATATAATTTTCTTTATATTTTTTATTCTTTGAAGTTAATGTATTGTTTAGCTAATATTAGTAAACATGATAATGTTTATTTGATATTAATTTTTTTCCATTAAACTTAAAATTTGTGAAACGTATATTTATTCTTATAATATATAAATGTTGAATTATACTAAATCAATCCGTTCTAGTACTTTTTAATATGTTCGATAATGTTTTTTTACTTTTTAAACTCATCTCGACAAGAGAATTTCAAAACATAAAATATTTTGACAAAATATACAAAAAGTTCAAAATTATTATTGAAGAAAAAATGACCGGATAGAATTGTTTAAACAAATAAGTTATCTAGCAATCAAATGTTTACTAAAAGTTCAAACCGGGTAATTTGTTTCAACAGTAAAATAATTGAACAATTAGTTTTAACGGTAATCAAAGAATAATCGACATCAAATAGAGTAATTGTTTTAAGCAAGAAAGATATTTTAATATTATGGTGAGGGTAATACAAGAAATATAAAGTTTAACCTATCTCTTATCCCAACAATCAAACATTGGATAACTCACATATTCTTCATATTGCAATTAATACTGGAAAAAACAAAACAAGGGACAACTTTGTTTTTAATCCCGAACTATTAATCGACTAATAGTCAAGAACAAACTTACCCCACACTAATTAGTCCGACAATCAAACGTGCCCTAAGTATTTTTCCTTTGTATCCAGACATGACTCTCTCTTTCCTAGCCTCTTTTCCTAACCAAGTTCGTCCGAGCCGTTTGACTTTCACACCCTAACCCTTGGTGCTCCCAACTCTATAGATATGACATCGTCATTCTCATTTTTTCCACACTCAATTAATGTGTTTTCATGATTCTTTCACCTCTATAATATTATTCCTAGCCATTATGCCTAATCATAATTATTTATATCACAAACCTCCAACTATCTGATTTTTCGATGGTGTATCTAACAGTGTTCGATCGAGGTGTACTTTTAGGATATCATTTTTAGCAATAGTATGCACGTATTCAGTGGTCATGATCTTTGAGGTAAACTGAAAGTATATTATACGCTTTGAATCTCGAGAGAATTTTATTCATATCAAATATTTGTATTCCTTTGATCATCTTGAAAATTATTGTTGAATTCTGTTTATCAAATCGTGGTACAATATATTGCATGATTGATTATTATGGATCTAACTGGTACATGTGCAAGCCCATCGGGTCACAGTAAATTAATTGTTATGACTGATTGCCCGTCGTAGAATCAGATGTATTATTATGCAGACCCTAGTGACGCATATGTATTGAATTATTTTTTGACCTAGGTGGTGCTTGACATGTTACCGAGATGAGTCAGATACGATATCTATTTCGGTTATAGACATTGTTGGAAATTATCCTCGTTTTGACTTGTGATCTTCATTTATTAATCCTACTTTATTCAAGCTCTTGATTCTTCCTGTCATGTAGTATATTTTTCGTGGTTTAATATTTTTTTAGGTATTTGAGCAGATTTAGTGAAAATCGGATTGGATTATTTGAAGATATTATTATATTTAGAGAGAGATTATCATTGTATAATTATATTTCTTTGTTGATTTTAGGGCTACCGCTTGCGTATTTTTGAGGCTCATTTGTGTATATTTAGAGATTTAGTTTCTTTTATCGTTACCGAGAAGCGGGGCATTACAACCTTTACATTTTAGTCTAAAAATTAGAGGGAAATGTAGTCAAGGTTAAAACTCGGAGAAATAATCTAGGTCAGAGAAATACTTCACATAAGGCTTATTTATACTTAGATGATGTATGTGCAAGTAGGATTTGATCAATGTATTTATTTACGCCTAGTTTGGATTAAGGAATTTGGAGGGGAGGGGAGGGATTTAGAGATTATTTTTGTGTTTGGATTGTATTTTAGGAAGGAAAGAGATATGGACGAAAATGAGAGGAAAGCGTACAAGTGTTTTAAACACATGATTTCACATCCAAAATCGGGAGGAAATAAAAGAAAAATGATGTGATGTTACGTATCAAATTTGTAATGTCGATTATAATCCTTACAAAAATAAATATTAACAAGATAAATAATACACGGATTTTCTTATCTACACAAAGAAGTTGTTTGATAACCCATTTTCAGCAATTAAAACTGAATAGGTTAAATAAAAAAATATTAAGTCAGATTGATAACGAAACTTAGAGAAACTTAATACATTAAGTCTTCAGCAAAAATAAAGAGTAAACAATTAAGTAGTTACCTCCCTACTTAATAAAAAAAAAACTAAACACATTCAAAAGGCTTTTTAAAAAAAAAAATCTATTTACCACATTGCCGATCACCGCCACTAATCGCCACCTGTCACTAATCATCACACTAACAACCACCTGCCACCTACCACCACCACACTGCTGACCACCGACACTAACCACCACCGACACCACTACCTGCCACCACACTAACCACAACTGCCACTAACCACCCACCACCACATTGTCGACCACTGGTACTAATCGCCACCGGCACCACACTAACCACCACTAGCACTAACCACCACCACCGTTGCCATTCGCCACTATCACTAACCACTACACTACTGACCAACAACACCACTACCACACTGTCGATCACTAGCACTAACCACCACCGTTACAACACTAACTGCCATTGCTACTAACCACCACCACCACCACCATTGTCACCCGCCACCACCATACTGCCGACTACCGTCACTAACCACCACACTACTGACCACCACCGCCACCCGCCGCCACCATTCTACCGATCACTGACACTAACTACCACCGCCACCACACTGACCAACATTGTCACTAACCACCACCACCTGCCACTAACCACCACAATGCTAACTATCGCCACTAATCATCACACTGTTGAGCACCACCGTCACTAACCACCACCAGCACCACTACCACCGTCACTAACCACCACCAGCACCACCACCACCGTCACCTGCCACCACCACACTGTCAACCACCTCTACTAACAACCACCACCATCACTAATCAGCACATCCACTAACCCCCACCACAATCACTAATCAGCACATCCACTAACCCCCACCACCACCACCACACTACTAACCATTGGCATTACCCACCACTGCCACCACACTAACCACTATTGCCACTAACCACCATCACCCGCCACTAACCTCCACCGTCACCCACCACCACTACACTGTCGACCACTGCCGCTAACCACCTTCGTAACTAACGACTATCGCCACTAACCCCCACCGCCACTAATCGCCATCGCCATCTGCCACTATTGTATCAACCATCGCTCCACTGCTGACGATGACGACCACCACCACGCCTACAATATCAGGTGGGGCTTAGTTTGTCGCAATACCTATTGTGGGATAAGTTGAAAAACAAATAAACTTTAAATTTCAGCTCCTTATGTAGGCCAACAACTTAATTAATTCAGTACTTAAATTTCAGTACATAACAAACAATTTTGATACTTAAAAAATTTAGTATTCAGTTTTCAGTGTTTAATTTTCAGTTTTAAGTTTTCAGCTTTCAGTTTTATCAAACAGCACCAAAGTCTAACACTAAAGAAAGGTTAAAAATGTAAAATATATAATACCCTTCACCCTTCCTTAACCAAACATGAAAAAATATTTTAAAATCTCATTTTTCTTTGAATAACAAATAAGTAAAAAATATCTGGCTCCTCTTTGCCTCCCCTCCCCTCTCTTTTTTAAATTTTCCTTCACCTCCCCTCACGTCAATCCAAACTAAGCGTTAGAGTAATTAATAAAACATATTATTTTGTTTTTGCCATTACAATTATTGACAGTTTAAGTTTAAAAGTAATTAGTACTATATTTTGAGAGTAATTTTGAATTTAAAAAGTTAACATAATGATATTTTAGGAGACACCAAATGATGCTCTTTCTTCATATATAGAATACATAATATTGTAGTGAGACTTTTAAGGAGAAAGTCTCTAATGCAACAAGTGACATAAATTAATTGCCCATTTGCTAATATTTCTAAGAAACACATGTAACATAACTTATTAAACATATCTAATAAATCTTTTCAATTTTTTAATCTACAAATCTTATTCTTTCTCATTATAATTTTTAACGTTTTTAGTTTTAAAAGTATTTTTAAATAAAAATGATAAAAAAATTATACTATTATATTTTTGCTAGCATAGATGATCTCTCAACCATTTATACTATATGGTATTATAGGAGTGTTTTAGTGAGAATGGCTCTAAGAGAGACAAGAGTCATTACTTAAATTTTTTAAAAGATTTATTAACTAACTATTTTAAACTTGAATTGTTCAAGAAAAATATTAAGAGAATTTATAATTAAAAATATTCACTCTGTATGGAATTTCATATATCTATCATATCCTTTAAATCTCAATCCTAATTTCTTTAACTTTTTTTTAAAAAAAATATAAAAATATGTGACATCTCTTAAGCACTATCACAAATACGTTATCTTCTCTCTTCATCCTCAAAAGCTAATTAAAATCAAAACAATGCACAAAAATTATAATGAATTATTTTTAAAATAAGACCAAAGAAGGAAGAAATCTCTTATGTTTATATTTCTAGGTCTCCAAATCTATACTATCTATACAACAATACAAGGGGTTTTTTCAAACTTATTTCCTCACAAACTAACTTTTTGGTGAAATGGAGGGCTTTGATTTAATTGAATTTTAATCCAAAGGCTGAGATTTCTTTTCTCATCTCAAGTTTCCCTCTCAAAAGTGTCAGCTCAACTTTTGTCCACTGATGTATGCCCAAACAGCTCACACTCTCTCTCCACACCTGCAGTACTGTAGTTTCAAATTCGAAACAATTTGCTCTGTTTTCAAATATCTCTCTCTCTCTCTCTCTCTCTCTCTCTCTCTCTCTCTCTCTCTCTCTAAAATCAGTACTCTATGCAGCACAAGTTCTCTAAAATCAGTACTCTATGCAGCACAAGTTCTATGAATAATGGCAGAGAGAAACAATGACCACCTTGGCGGAAATTGCTAATCCCTTTCTCCTTAATCTCTATGCAACAAAAGCTTCGTTCTCTCGCTAATCTCAAAGCTTCATTGACCACCTCAACGAAAAGCGCGGAGCTATGATACTCCAGAGCTGGAGTAAGGCCAGAAAGCCCTCTTGCGCTGGAAGTTCGATGAAACAAGTCTCCGCTTTGTTGGAAAAGCCACCGGGAGATGAGAGGGAGGAAAAAGAGACGGTGGTTTCGGCAAGGAAGCTTGCTGCCGTGTAGTGGCAATTGCAAAGAAACCCCTCTTCTGCCTCCTGCCGCTGGCCACAACACTCAAGAAGGCCCCGTGCTTTAACGGCAAGAAATGTTGGGTGTGGACTTTGATGAATATATGTTTAGTGTGGACTTTGATCAATTTTTTTGTCTGATGCTTTATTTTATATATAATAGCAATTTTGCTTGGAGACTTTTTGTCAGGTTTGATTCTATGGCCTCAGTGGTTTGACCAGTAGTCCCTTTAGGTAAGGTTTTTTGTTCTTATTTCCATAGTTTTTTGTGTTAAATACTGTGCCTTTAACTGTCTATTTTCATGACATCCTTAGAAATATGAATTTTTAGTTACACGATTTATTTCCGAATCTTACAACTATGACTATGGTCCGATAAACTAGAAGTTCATCTATTGTTAATTAGTGGACAAATAATGGGCTTCTTTTTTATAGTGGTCGTTGATAGTTTTTGATAGTGGCCTTAGTTTTTGATAAACTTGAAGTTCGTCTATCTTTTATGATAAACTTGAAGTTCATCCGAGGATGGCCGTATCGGGTTTTGATAGTGATAGTTGATAGTCACATAGGGAAAATAAATGTTGGGAAGTTTTCATGTTCTGTATTTTTAAGTCTTCATCCCCGTAAAATGTTGATCGAAAGTCTGAATCTTTTAATTTATGGTTGGTGGGAAGCTATATAATACTATTCCATTTCGTATAGTCATCTCTTTATATGTTGAAATACTATAAACTAAACCCTTTTTATTTGAACTCTAAGTATCTTTTCTTATCTCTAAAATTATCTCCTTTTTATATCCAAGTTCTACTTTATTCTTTTTTTTCCCTATTGGTTGTTTTTGGGGTCGGATAAAATTTTGCTATAAATAAAATTTGTGTGTTCATTATTCACAATAATAATATTAATGAAGAAATTGTGAAATTGATGGGTGGTGTGTCAAAGGATACAAGATAAGATGCTCTACATTTTCATCCTCTTAGTTATTTTTGTTGGCATAGAGAATAACCAATCTTAATATATTTCAGCTAAGTATCGAAATTTAGTTTCTTTTTTCAGGGGTGAGCGATGTCGAGCACAATAGAGCTGCGATGGAATTGTAAGATTCTTTTATAATAATGTACAAAGCTACCTTCACTCCATCTCTTTATTTGAAATATATGTTTTCTAGGTTGTTTGTTTGGAGTAGTTATAGTAGAGCATAGTAATTACTTTAATTAATTTAAATATTAACAACTTATGTTAGCTAACGATCACTTTCTTCGTTGTTGTTTTATGTTAACTAAATTCGATATTGTATTTTTGGGTCTATACATTTACTATGTAAAAATAGAATGGAAGGGTTGAAGTAGATATTTGCTCTCTACACATATTTGTTTCTTTTTAGATCACATCCCGTCTAAAACTATGAAGCATGAACACTCTTAAGAGGTCGCCGTATTCGTGTTGAATAGTCAGGGACATGGGGACATGGGGACACGGGGACACGGGGACACAAGGACATGCGAAGACACGCACCACACATGCGGAGACATTTACATGTCATGTCCATTAGATTATAATGTTTTTCTAATGTGGATATGGGGAGCCAATGCAGTGAATCTTGTAAAGTTTAAAAGAGTTTTTTGGGTAGATATTTGTAGTTTAAAAAATGTTAGGCCAAGTGTGTAAACATTTTTTAAATTATAAATATCTACTTGTTCTCTCAAGGCGTCTTTTGAGGAGTTAGGCCCATGGTTAAGAGTTTAAAGTTCGAAAAAATAACTCTAGAAGAATTCTTTAAGAAAATTTTGTGTCTCTCGCTGTGTGTGTGTGTCCTTATTTTGTGTGAATTTCCATGTTCCATGTCCTTATTCGTGTCAATACTTGGGGTAAAATAGATTTAGAACAACAATGCTGAAAAATAAGATGGTGAGAAACGAGATCCAATACAGTTAGTTTACGTTTAATGCTAAAACATTTCTTGCTCAGGCATTGATCAAGAATAACTAAAGGCAAATTTTGTTTTGATTGGACAGTATTGCGTTTATTGCTCACGACTTCAGCATGGCAATCTATTACTCAAAAGTTTCAATCTAGATTTGTGATTTTGTAGAGAAATAAAAAATTTCAATTGCTATGTAACCAAGAAATAGTAGTTTAAATTGTTATAGAACTACCACATTTCTAGCTATCAAAATAGGAGCTATAGAACATAACAGACTTTGTTATGTTAGAGGGATGGAATGAACATTTAAATCACGTGCGTGCTTTTTCAGAAAAAGAGAAATTGTTTTCTTAGAAATTATGTTTTGCTTGATAGTGGATATTTACATAGCAAGACTTAATGAAAGAGTTTTCTGTCGAATTTAATGGAAAGATTTTCCCAGTAGAAATGTGCACTCAGGCAAGACAATAGACTATTTTTTCATGGGTTGGTGGTATTTTTAATTTGTTGGACCATCAATTTTTGCATCTTTGAAAAGGTAAAACACATATTTAAACTTGCTAGACAAATGATTGATATATATTGTTTTGTTTACCGCCAAGTATTTGATTCTTTGATTTTAAAAAAATGAAAGCCATCGCGCAGAATATTCTTATTTCGTGTGGAAAACTATTTTTTAAATGTGAGCATGTGATTTTAAAGTTTTTTTTTTTCAACTACAAATAGGTTTGCAGAGCTATATATTTTGAAGGACTTGATTGATTTTGTGTCACCTGATAGCGAAACAAATACTAAACCCCAATGTATTAGCATAGTGGGTTGATGCCAAGAGTTCAACAATTTATTGGTACTTTCGTCCACATCAAATAACTCGTCAAGACATAAATGGAATTGTTGTTATGTGTTTCATACTCAAAGCTATGAAAACGGTTAACATTTGTGATAAGTACATTCATTAGATAAACGTACTGCTATGTCTAATGAAGGTGAATGATTTTGAATGTTTATTGGAATCTATGTGCAAGGTGTTGCACCTGGGATAAGTTCGAATATATCATGTTGAAAATGACGTAATGTGATTAGAGGGGATGACAAAGAAACTCAATAACATGGCAAATGGGAGCTTAAAGGTTACCATCTAATCTTCAATACAGCATGGTTGAGGAGAAAATCTATGAAGAGGAGTTTAAATGCAATGCAAGCAACCATGTTGATAGCTTTGTTGGTATCACGTTAGGAAAAAACTCATTTCAGAATACTTCAAATTTCTTGAATAGTGGAGGAAGTAAAAGAGGCAATTATGGCTTTAAGACTCTTTATCTATTTTTGATTTTTTATATTTTGATTTCGATTCTTATTTTTCGTTATTGAGTGTGGGGGAACATAGTGGACATAAGTATAAAGATGAGTTGCTATGTCACGCCCTCAATTTTCAACATATTATTAAT
>JABCMJ010011359.1:0-27885 GCA_014822125.1 Arbutus unedo | reverse complement strand
GGATGCCCTTTGGGATTGTAAAGTTTGAAATTCTATGAATTTACTATAAATCGAAAAGTGATGATTTAGGAGTATATTTTTTAAAATTTGCAGGTTTTTTCATTTTAAAATGTGAATATTTTTAGTATCCAAAAATCGAGGGCGTGACATATCACCGATACGATCAATTTGATTATAATTTTCAATTTATGGACATGTCAACTCTCGAACCTAACTCCTGAGTAATCACCAATACATAACTACAACTCTTTAGAATGCTACTTCTTGAGCTACTAAACATAGATTTGACCATGGATACAATCGATGGACTCATATCACCGTGATGATCAATAATACGTGCCTCTTGGTGTTTGAATATACCATCTTGTAAATTGTGCTCCAAGACCCTATTCTAAGCAATCAAAATGACTCAAAACTCCAAACGAACTCGGATTGGATCCTAGATACAACTATTAAATTTGTATTATCATAACAATTAATAATATGCATTTCTCAAATTTTGAAGACATTGCCTTGGAAATCGTGCTCCCAAGACCCCATTCTGAACAACCGAAAATTGTTGGCGTCATCCGGTTTGTCTCATTCACTGTCACTAGACTTGTATCGCCGTACTGGTCAATATTATGAGGTTCTCACGATTTTATGAAGTTGTTTGGCGAGTGGGGCCCCTGAGCCTTATTTTGTGCACGGGTAAAATGGTCATTTTACAAGCTAACTTGTTAAACTTTTTCAGATTTGTTCTTTATGCATTCAATTGACCTCCAAGGCATTTCAATGACATCATATTAAGATTCTTCATGAAAATCGAAGTAGTAAAGTCGTCCTAACTTGATTTAGAGACTTCCTCAGTTTCTGTTCAATCAGAAGGGTAAAATTGTCTTTTCACATTCAATTCCTCTTCGAGCTTATTAACACAATCTGATTGAATCATGGACCACATAAATACTCTTCCATACACTGTTGAGGCATTTTGGGTTGATCGTGTTGACTTTTAAAGTTCGTTTCTGATGAACTGTCCGTCTAAAGGCAAAATGGTCACTTGTACATAGACTCTACTAAATTCTCTTAGGTTGCTCAAGCATCATTTAAATCATGTTCGCGAACTTTCTCAGTGATTGAAAATGTCTTCGGTGAAATTCTTCGATCTTTAGATCATTCAACCTGTCTTTGGCCCGTCTAGGGACAAAATAGTCATTTTGTGCGCAAATTTTTCTAAACATATTCTGATGGCATATTTCATGATAGTTAAGCAGTGGGACAAAATTTGGTATCAACAGGGTACCCTAAGAGTATCATGCGTTGTCTTCAAACTTGGTTTGAAAAACATATAAATGCATACATACACACATAAATACCTATGTGACACCAAAATAGTATCCCGATTAATATTAGGCCCATCATGATACTCGGCTCCGCACAATTAATTATATTCCGTGCACACAATAACTTCTCAAAAATAGTTTCTGCCCTCACGAATTTTTTCTTCAAGTATTGAAATTAAATGTAATAAACTATAATTTAGCTAATTAAGCTCCCAATGAAATTAGTTTAACCTAAATTTTGGGTCGAGGTCTCATATCCTCCCCACCTTAGGATGTTTGGTCCCTCAAACTTGGTCATATGCTCCCCACCTTATGAATAGACTAAACAATTGAATAACATAGGACTCGGATTTGTACCTTACTTGAATAGTTAAGTATATTTCATATGCATGTCGCTCTCCTTCTCCCAAGTTGCTTCCTCGGCTGTCTGGTTCTCCCACCATACTTTGACTAAAGGGATTTTTTTTTCCTGAGTTGCTTCACTCGAGTATCCATGATCCGCACTGGTTTTTCCAGTACATTTGTTAGGTTTGACGCATACTTTCGATGCGAAAGACATCATGAACATTGGCAACCTCTGGTGTCAAGGCCAGTCAGTACACTACTGGCCCTATCTTATCTAAAATTTTGAATGATCCAACATAACGCGAATTGAGTTTGCCTCTCTGTTCAAATTGCACAACTCCTTTCATTGGTGAAACTTTCAAAAATATTGGCTCTCCTTGTAAATTGAGCTCCCTACGATTTGCATCAGCGCACCTCTACTAACAATCTTGAGCCACTTTGAGTCGAACCTAAATTAGCTTGATCTTCTTCGTTGTGTCGTGAACAATGTCTGGGCCTATAAGCTCTCCTTCTCCGACTACTTTCTAGCACGAAGGTGACTTGCATTCCTATCATACAACACTTCGAACGGTGCCATGCCGATACTGGCTTGGTAACTGTTGATGTAGGCAAATTAGGCTAAAGGTATGTGTTCCTATCAGTTGCCTTGAAATTCTGATGCCCGTGCTTCCAACAAATCTTCTAACGTTTGGATAGTACGAAGTGTCTATTCATCTATGGATGGAGAGTTGTGCTAAGATTTAACTTAGTCCGCGTCGTTTTCTATAAAGATTGCTAGAATCTCGACACGAATCTCGAACACAAATTAACATTATTATCAAAGATCATCAAGTAGACAAATCATGTGAAACACATAATATTCATTCATATAAAAGCCAAAAGAATAGTACATCATCATGTTCAGACCAATATTTTATGCCACAAGCTACTTGTGTGTCCAGGTCAGACAATCCTACTATAGAACCCAAACTCCTAAAGTGCAACCAGCCGCTATCAAAATACTACCCTACAGGCATAGTCCAAAAAGATGCATTGGCGTACTACACTATCACTCTAACCCTCATTAGGCCTATTAACTAATACCTTTGATCCATCATATGACTCCACATCGTACTTTTCTAGCTCCACGGAAGCACCCGGGACCATCAGGTCCTCCTTCTCCTCTTATTCTTCTTCTTTCTCTTTCTCACTCATTAGGTGCTACTTTTGGACATCTAGTTTCATTCTTGCTTCTGTGGATATTTCTCAGATTCACCCTTTGAATTATGCTTCCTTGCTTATTCCGAACTCTCGCAAAGCTCTTGTGTCATTGGGTCCACTTACCCTTGCCTCAGTAGAGTTTCTTCTAAAAATTGATTGTGATTGGTACTTTCTATCCATCGTAGTGCTCGACTAGAGGCTATCACTTTGGTCTTACGCCAATGATAGGTTAGGCCTCTCTACTTATAATATGTGTAGTAAGGCTTGGTGTTTGCTACATTCTTTGATTCCTTGAATGCCAACTTGCACGTCCTCCAATCAAGTTCATCATGAATTACTTCAGAAATTGTCGACCTTATGCCATGTGGTATGATGCAATATCCTTTCGTGCTATTTTCACCACTGGTATTGTCCTTCATACCTGTGATACGCAAGATATAATTTTGTCATTACCAACATATTGGCTCGTGTTACTAGATATACATTACATATGTAATAAACTTATCATCATCCATAATATACAATTGTGTGCAACAATTATGTTCTAACATCTACGTTCTTGGGATTTTATTTTGAAAATTCGCAACCTTCGCTATGATACCACCATTATCATGACCCATCCCAAAAAGGTGAGGATTAACGACCAGTCAGTTAGACTAACTCAGTAAGGCTTCCATAATAGAAATAGATATTTAGAGTTGTGGAAATATAACTAAAAATATCCATTCAAATACCCAAGGAAAGTGTCATTCGATGTATTACAACCATTCAAAAGAAGTTACAACTCTTGGTTCTGACAAAACAAGATTGAACCGAAACAAAACGAAATAAGTTTTGCAAGTCTCAAATCCAAAAGTACATAATTATAACATGATTCTCAAACATTTAAAAAGTACAGCAAACTAGAACAACATCTAAACATAACTGCCACCATCTTTATCACCTGAAAAATGTTAGCTTTATAGAATGTCATTAGCACAAAGTTAGTGTGAGAATAAATTATGCCAAGTTTACTAGTTTTTGATAAATTAGTTCATAATTCCCTTTTTATACTCATTACATATTGCAGCCAAGCTACTAAATCATATAGTCTCAATCTTTTGCAATGGTCCAAGGTCGATGTCGTGGCCAAGTGTTAAAATGCATTTCTCAATTCATAAAACATATGTCATATGACCATTCATACAATTTTTTCAATTCAACAATTGTCAGACTTATTTAGAGCGCGATCCTTAATATAACATTCGGTGTGGTGTATTGATCACTTGGCCATGATCACATCCTTGTATTCACTTCACTATTCACATGCCCCATAGAGATCGGGTTTACAGTTTGAATTTATGTCATCTTATGATCATAATCCTTATTCAAAATTCTTTATTGATTAACTCATGGAAAGTGTTACAATAACCATTTCATATTTCAAAATCATTTTGTGCAAATCATGCTGTGTTCATGCTTGAAAATCATAATATACATGATTTATGTATTTCCAAAACTATCTTGCGTGTATCTCTAAATCAAAGCTATCATGCTCGTATATTAAAACCACTATGCTTATATATCAATCCTTAGCCTTTATCAAGACAAGTCCTACTCGTCAAACATATGCATGCTTTCATACGCCATTTAAAAAATACAAGTAAATGTTACATAACAAGACACACCTTGTAACGTCATGTAAACCGACGATTCATAACTTACTCGTCCATGAGCTCGTTCCCTAAATTGCCAACATAGCATCCTTTTTTTATTTTATATCGGCACCAACGTAGCATCTTAATACCATTACAAGGATCTAATATGTATTCCTACGGTATAAAACCATGCTTACCCCCACGTTAATACTTGAAAAAGGTTGTCTCGGTTCGTGGGAGGGGTAAAAAATGCACCAGCAGTGTTGTTGGGATTTTGCTGTGTAAATGTGAGGTTAGGGAGAGAGGGGGAAGGGGGATCGATGGGTTTGGAATGCATATATATAAGAGAGTGAGCGAGGGGAGGGGTAAAATAGAATTTCCCAAAATTTAGTAGGTAAGCCATCAGCATTGACTCGGGGTAAGTGGATGGAAACTAACGGGAGGGGTAGAAAATAAATAGTTTGTAAAGCAAGGAAAAATAGTGAAATTGTCAAAAGTTGAGGGGATGACAGTGATTGTGTTAGAAATCTCATAAGAGCATGTGAAGTTTACTCAAGATATAAATTAAAACTCGAATCACCCAAGCTGATAAAAAAAAAACTCGAATCACCCTAACTCAACGGTTGGATCTCTGTAAATAGTAATTTTTGTAATCTCTTCTGATTTTAGACAAACTTGGTTAAATCAAGCTTTTATCTTGTTTTCGAGCATTGTCAGGATTTGTCTTCTAAAAAAAGAAACATCCTAAATCAGTACCATATTAAATATCATAATTTTAGAGGTCTTTTGATATGGTTTCCAAAGTGATTTTTTTAAGAGAAAAATCTATCGAAACTCGAACAATTTGTCCAAGAGTGTAGCAATTTATTTGAATCCCACAGCTAAATTTTGAAATGTGTTGCTACTAGAAGTTGTATGAGATGTATAGAATACGTATAAATTATCGTGATTCTCCCAACCCCCTCTTTAAATTCCGGACAAACTATTTTTCATGAAGTGTCAAAACTAGATAGATTTGAATTGAATTGATTTACGATCAAATTCAATAAGAGTATAGCATAATTTTTTTTCTTATTCATTATAATTGTGAAGTCGTCAATCAAATACAATTAGGCTCATAGGAACGAGCACGGGACACATGTGCATTGCACGTGGCATCAACACTAGTTTATACATATAGATATCAAAGTAATAAAACTAATAAAAACCTTAGCTTTAAAACTAATAAAAAAAAATATGTTTTTACCAACAATTAGATAGCTGAAACTTGCTTATATGCCAATATATGTGAGTTGGCTTGAAGCTTTGTGCCCTGTCCCGATTTATCATTCAAATAATACAAAAATTAGAGAGATCAATTTATTAAAATTTATATTCTTATATAATATTATCCCAATAATATTCATAATATTTTTACATTTTAACAGATGAAAATAATAACATTACAAAAATGTTTAGCCTATCAATGGATTCGTAGGTCATAATAATAAACTATAAAAAATTTCACAGAACTAATAATAAATAATTGATAGAAACATATCTAAACCTAAACATATCTAGAATGAATTTTTTTTTTTTGTGTTCGATAAAAATCGAAAAAAAAAATAGTTGAAAACATACTTAAAATAAGAATAAATATATAATCAACAAATAGTAAATAAACTTTGAAAGGAAATGTATTTTTTCGAACTTAACACCATAAAGGTGTATTCTTGCTTTTCAAAAAAAAAAAAGGATGTATAAATAATTTCGTATCTATCAAGTGCAACAACTGTTATACTTGCATGAATCAAATTGTGAATCAAACCATGAATTAATGTAGGGTTCATAACGTATTTTGTCTAAATCTTAATCCAGCTATGAATTGTGAATCGAATCATCAACCGTGCGATTTTTATGATTATGGTTGTTTACAGAGGAAAACCAATTACACCACAGTATGTGTAACTCTCCCTGCTGCTGTACTGGACACACAACAAAATGCTAGAGGCTATTCCGCCTGCGGTAAGCATCTCGATTCGTCTTACAAAGTGCCCAAGTAATGTTACAGAAAAATTACAAAGAATGAATTAATGTTACAACAACAAACAAATTGGATATTCATCTTCCCAGAATATCTTTGACGCAGAATTAGTGTGAGCAACTCCGCAATGGGGTTTGGCCTCTGATAGTAGAAGTATATGAGTGCATCATTGCTGGAACAGAATTGAGTCGCTGCTCAATTATCCTTACCCTTGCCACTGCCTCCGGAAACCTTAGAGCCATCACCGTAAGCAGAAAGGAAGAAAGTGCCTTGATTCTTCTGAAGAAACCTGCATAACACCAGGAACAAAGCTTTTATTACATTGTTAAAGGCCACTTAAACCTAATACCTGAAAATGAAACAACACACTTAGCAAGCACAGATGGAAAATGGAACATCTGTTTTTTTGCATTTACTAAAACTAAATTGGACATCCAACTCCAAATCAGTAGCTCCCTTTTCTGCTAAAACTCACTTGAACCTAAGGACTGCATTTCAAAAACGTCAACCAACTTCTACACGAGTTTAATTTTTACGCGCTGTGTCTTGTACGGAAGTTAGATTTGAAGTTCTTCAGAACCTTCAACACTTGGTTTCTTCTGTGCGCAAGCCAGACGCTTGCTTAGTATATGTTATGTTCAACGAATTGTTCTAAAAGAAAAGGTCAATTGATTTTATTGCAACAAAAGAAAAAACAAAAAAGCATATTGTTTTATTGCCGGAACACGAAATAAATTTTCTTTAAAGCATGCGATATAATGTGAAGGATAGAATACGTACTTGAGAAAGTCAAGTAGTTTCTGCTGCAACCGCAATAACGTCTCCTCTTCGATGTTTACATATGCCAATAACTCGGGCAACTTAACTGCAAACACAAGCAAACACTAAACATAGACACATAACTGAGAAGCAAACATCTCAGAAAGAAACAGGTTCTCTGACTTATAAACAACACTAAGCAAGCCATTCATGTCATCTCAAGTTGCAATAATTGTGAAGATAATAGCATAAGATTTCACACTAGTTGAATTGGTATGAGTAAAAAATCTGTGCAGGTTTTAAAAAAATAGCATTTAAGCATTTAAGAATGTAGCATACCAAAGAGACGGAGTAGATGTTCAGCTCCATATATGGTTGATGGAGAGACATTGTCAGCAACTGCATCTTGATACTGTTGGCGCTCCTTTTGGTATAGAAGAATAACTGCCAATGCTTTGTCAAAGTAACACCTTAACCCATTCAATATTTCCCCAACTGAATCAGTCATCCTATATCCAAGAAAAACCAAGGGTAAAAACAAAGGTTACGAGTGTAAGACCTAGCTAGTACAAGGTTAGCTTAAAATAAGAAAAGTAAGTAGGGCAGAGGCAATCATACCGTTAAAACCAAGAAAGATAATGTATGTCAAAAGTTATGTCGAAAACATGCACTTCATAATGTATATGTAAGACTAGCTAGTGTAACATCCCGTCTCACATCAGAAGCCTACACAAGTGATCTTGAGTATACAATAAATCATACCTGCTATTACAAGTAACTTTGGCTTAAGCAACAAGTTACTTGGCCAATAATTTACATGGGGCGTTACAGGTGTCCTAGAGCTACCCGTGTACACGATCGTCTAGGATCAAGGAAGTTTAGTAGCCTGGCCATTGTGGCAATTCCGAGGTGAAGCTCATGGAAAATAGATTAGGCTATGGTGCCTCTAACCACTAACGAAAAGACTCGGGTAAAGCTGTGGTGACTCTAGTACTCAACCTCGCAAGAACGTGAGGGTATAAAGGTGTGGCTGAGATAGTAGTAGTTTACATGGTCACTACAAGTATTATTTCACCACCTCCATAAAGAGTTTCAAAATCAAGTTAAAATAACACTAACACCGCATCTAAAGAGAACTCCTGGTAGTTTGAATTCAAGAACAAAGACGAACACCAAAAAACAACAAATTATTTTATGTATGTTTTCCAAAGTGTATGAATAGGTTTTGAAAATCTAGTTTAAGACCTGGCGGGTAGGGGTGTCCAAGAAATTCTAAAAAACCAAAAAACCGGACCGAACCGATCAAACCGTTCATTTTGGTTTGGTTCTATAGTCTAGTGGTCAGGTTCTGGTTCTAAAAAAGTAAAAACTATAAATATTGGTTCGGTAATTGATTTTTTTTATCAATCCGCGGTTCGAACCGAACTGGAACAGTTTATAATGAGCATATAAATTTATATATATACCTATATATATACACATGTATATAATAGTAATTGAGGAAATAAAATAATTTGACTTTACAACTTTTCTTAAGTAATTAAGAAAATAAAATATTACTTCACTTCCCAAAAATATTTTTACTTTCCAAGCAAAAACCTTTCATTTTCTGTTTTTTTTCAAGAATATTACCCACTCTCCAAGTTTTGGAGACTCCAATAGGCAACAAGATTATTAAATATAATCCTATTAAATAGGTTGTATTCTTATTTGTTAATCTCTCACATCTCTTTCTCTCTCTCCTAGTTCATTCCATCAAGGCATCAAATTATCTCGATGGCGATTAGACTATGTTGAGGGTTGTTTGATCTTTTTTCGTAGTGAGCATGGTGATAGACTAGTAGTTTGGATATTCAAATATTAATGAAATTTTGGGCTATTTTGTGATATTCTACTGGTGTGAAATTTTCTGCTATTTTGCGGATAGAACCAGGAACCGCACCGATCCGATCCGAAATTGAGGATTGGTTTTGTCTAGGTTTCACCTTGATAATTGTTAGGTTTTGGTTCACATTTTTCTCAGACCATTAGGAATTGTCTGGTTATTGGATTCGCACAAATTCGGACCATGTACACCCCTACCGGCGGGCGTGTGAAAGACATAAATAAAACACTTATGACAAATTTGAAGGAAAAATTTGTATTGAATTCAAGAACAAAGGCGCAAACACCAAAAAACAACAAGTTATTTTATGTATGTTTTCTAATGTGTATGAAGAGGCTTTGAAAATCTAGTTTAAGACCCGGCGGACATGTTGAAGACATAAATAAATCCCCTATGACAATTTTGAAGGAAAAATGTGTATTGAGTGATTGTTCCTCGTGATAACACAAAAATATAATATATCACTCCAATTTAGAGGATAGATTGAGTGGTTGGAACAATTACAACTGTTGCCGCTACAAGGAGGGGGCGAGGGGGGGGGGGGTATTTGAATGGATGAACATAGAAGCTCCTTGTTTGGGAGCACCAGGGGAGCATTTATGAATAACATAAAAAAACATTGATACACATACAAGTCCATATTTCGTAATTCGTGTCAACTGCAAATTTAAGCAAATATAAGTAAACATTATGTTTATAATAAGAACTTGAGCAAATTTGAGTTAATATATTCCAAGAATCATATCATTACTTATATTTTCTCTTGCTTGGTATCTTTTACGTTTGTTTCTTTAGGGATCTATATAATCGAGAGTTTCTATCCTAGTAGGGAGCATGGGCCTTTCTCAATGGCCGTGATTTTCCTAGGAGAGTCTAACTTGAGAGTGCGAAAGCAAGATTCTGAGGGGAGTTTGCCAACTCGATAAGAGATTCTTGGTACTACGCTCTAAATGATTTAGCTTCAATAGCAAATAACATATACGATAGATAGTCTAAATAATCGCAAAGGGAGTAAAGCTAACAATGACATCTTAGTGAAAATACCAAGAACAACAGCAATACACATTCCCAAGCACAATCAATGAATACGGCAACAAATCATGTGATGGTAACAATCATGTTATGCAATTCAAATGGGGGACGAATATACTTACGTGCCATCCTTCTTTGATCTGTATTCAAGGTACGTAGTCAATATACTGTCAACATTAGGAGAACGTGGAAGTTTAACAAGCTGCACAAAAAAGTTTCATAAATAAGCATTAATGTAATCAATTAAACGTACCAGAATCACGATGAAAAAGAATTAGTGCCACAAATGCGCACGAAGCAGATAACCAGAAAACATATCAAACATGGCGGACCAAAACCAGAGGGTGATTGGCTTTTCAAGACGCCTCGATTTAATATCAAATGCATGTCGTGTTTTATTTTTTGTTCACGAGGAGAAAAAATTTAGGTACTTCCCCTATGTTGAGTAGAAATAGTACTGAGGAGAGTTGCCAAACAAAACAATGATTCATGTCCATTTAACATTACAAGACAACACAGAGGAAACACTCAGTGCCCTAAGGCCAACAAGAACTCTCTAGACTGTTTCATACGGACATGAACAGAATGAAGGTAATTGTAAATCATGGTACATTGCCTGTGCTTCTAAATTCATCAGGGCTAGCAACCTAACAGTGTGTGTGATCTACCATAATAGACAAGGTAAATTCTTACGAGCAGCGCCAACTTTTGTGTTTTAACTGACTAATCATAATGAAACAACGTTAGATACAAGCGCTGAATGGAAGTTATGAACAAATTTGCTGATTACCATAAACCTGAAAGCAAAAGGGTTGGCATTCCATAAAACATAATTGGGTTGCTGCACTAGTAAAAAGCACATCCAGACATCTAATTCATGGATCCTTGGCAAGATAGTGGTGCCATGCAAAAGATATTGAGATGGAAAAATATGGACTACAAGCCAATTAAAAGACAGGAAATCATTGCCAACATAGGAAAGACTAAAATCGGAGTCGCTTAGGCTATGGCAATAGTATTTGTGGGGCTGTGACGAGATTGTTGGGAAGCTCTAAACCCTTGCCAACCACTATCCAAGAGCCCAATCACCATTAACATATGTTCTGTTTACTTCTGTGTTGAGGGTGCTGATAGTTTTATATGAATAAACGAGGAGATGAAGAAGGGGCTAGTTAAGTTCCCTAACCCTATTTCTTTATCTCCTCTTCAGTTGCTTATTCACTTCTCATACAAACCCTAATTGGAAATTTTACAATTCAACTACATCAAAGTACATAATAGCTCCACAAATGAAACAATGGTTATATAGCTGTTCTATTGCTTTCACATTAACTCCATACCAAATATAGCTAAGCATCCCGAGTCTGAAAAACAAGAAAGTGACTTCTACAGCAGCTCAGAAATAAGTACCTTATCCTGCTGGGTAACAAATTCCCAATCATCAACCAGTTGCTTCTTCAGAGTTGATGGAATCTGGATCTTGATGAGCTTTTTGACAGAGACACTATCCTTCTGATAACAATTAAACCCACAATTTGGCCATCAATATCACAATATTCGGTCACGAAACATGAGAAGAAGAAAACACATATCCATCAATGGGAATAGGGAGAGAAAGAGAGCAAATCCCCACCATGTGTATATAGTGGAGTTTTTTTGTCCCACCAAAGAACAAAAATTCAGGAAAAACAACTGATACACAAGCAAGGAGGTCTTCAATTTTCAATAGGTTTACAATGCTGAAAACACATCCCAGTGAGCCTGAAAACTGTCAACGGATTTTTCCTTTTCTTTCAATTGAGTTTGAAATCAGGTGATATCACAAGTTTTTCAATAATAATGGTTGAAGGTGAATGGGTATGAATTTCTGAGTCATGCTCATGTATTTATGCAAATAGGCACTTAATGATCAGAAATTTAAGGACTAAATAATGTGAATCAAGCAGAGGATCGTGGATCAACTTAAATTCATTTTTGCCATGGTACTGGGAGATTGTATGTAGAAGTTTATACGGATCTGCAAAAAAGGAGTTCGTTCTAGGATGTCACCCTTCTTACTTAATATTGTACTCTAGAAGAAAGGACCCCCCCGCCGGGTGCGGGGTGGGTGTTTGTTTGGTGAAGGCGGCCTAATTTGGTTCGTTTGAAACTCATTATCACTTCAAAAAGTAATGAGGGAACCCAAGACTAAATCAAGTTCTCATGAAAAATGTTTACCTAAAAGAAAAGAAAGAGCTTCCTGCGCCAAACACTACAGATCAAGAAAATGATTTTTACGTCTGACCCAAAGAACCAACATGTCACCCTATGAGGATGGGGATTTACAAGGCAATTAAGATGGATAAAAGTTGAGCAGCTTGAGCCTGAGGAATAATAAAAACCAGCATTCCTGACAACACTATTAATTAGGAGGTAACAACTGTCAAACGTCCACCACTAAAATCTAAGCATCAACACTAAGGAGAACTCCCATATTATAGTCTACCCAAGTGAAAGCAGGAACACTATAGAGTATGACAAAAGAAGAACAAAGTGTCTTTTCCATTCTCCATGAAAGACATTATCATGTCAAAGGAGGAAGAGGACTTAAAAGTCAAACAAGTAATTACCGGGAAATAACTTTCCTTGTAACTTGAAATGGCCTCAATCACAAAGTTTCATATCAACAATCCAAACTAATTTTCTGCCCTCTAACCAAGAGTTGTATTTTATCTCGTATCTTGGTGTCACAGTACTTGACCTTGTTCTTTCTCATAACTCTTCGTGCTCGTCTTTTGCTAGGGGGCGTCACCATACAATCGAAGGAGAAAAAGGGAGAAAAAAAAACTTTAGAACTTTTGCCAAAATACAACTAGGGCTACAAACGATGATAGCCGAGCCAAATGTCCGCATGCTCAAGTTTGTTTGTTGAGTTTTTAACAAGCTTGAGCTCGAGCACAATGAAAAATTGACAAGCCAAGCTGGTGTGGGTTTGAGTCAAACTCAAGCTTATACATGAATCGTAACGAGCAAACAATACCAAACGTTTATGCTCGAGGTACGGGTTTAGACTGCAAGTGATATATACAATATGTAGAGAATGCTTTGATGTAGAGACCATCGAGAAAGGCTTGATCTAGTAAAATTAACAAAATTTTGGGCAAACCCTAGCTCGATTGGTCTCTTAATTCCTTGAATCTTTACTCAGGAGCAAGAAAAAAAACTATCATTTATTTATATACACCAGAAAAAAGTAATATTTGAACACAAACGAGCCCTCACCAAGCCAAGCCTCGAATAGTTTGTGAACTACTCAAGTTCATTTGCAATCCTCGATGCAACCGTCCAATAAAGTAAAAATTTCACAAAACTACAATTAAAACTAAAAACAAATAGAAGAGTCAAGTTAAGTCTATTTATAGCCACTCACCTATAATCTACGCATCTTCAACATCATCGATTTCTTTACCTCCAAATACTCCTCATTAGACATACCTCAAGAGCTTTTGTCGCCTTCTTTATACTTGTATTGGGCCAGATTGGCTGGGCCGATAACTCTCTTGGGCGCAACCCAATGCCTAGAGGCGTAGTGGGCCGAGCCATGGTATTCAGCCGAACACTGGTATTTGGGACCCACCCAGATGTGGAGCCCATCATGAGAGGTGCACTAGTTGACAGCCGGGTTGGGTCAGGGCATCCAGCTCAACAAAGAGCCCGAAAAAGGTGGTCTCCTAGACGGATCAAGGCTAACGTCACACGAGGCAGTTATTCCCGATGGCGTCACCACGACACGAGCTGACTTGGGATTCAAGCGAAGACTCACTATAAGAGGAACAATACACAACCCAAAAGAATAATGCTAAACTAAGTGATTAAACCATATTGTACTTTCCTTCTCTTTGCTTCTGAGTTTGACTTGAGCATTGGAGTGCACTCCATCTAACATTAGGTGGTTAGTGCTAACGATCTGTTACTTGTGCAATGCATTTCAAAGAAGAGGATGGATCTAACGAAACTAGCTCGATATCCAATAAAGAAGGCACATCCCTGTAGCTATATCAGAGTTGAACAATCAATATCCACTAACTCATCCTGTAGCAGTCACATACAATACCAATCAGCAGGGAAAAAAGCCTCTCCTTCTAGATGATTGGCAGCATGGGATGCATTCAAACCCGCCATCCAATAAAGGCGGCCACTTTGGTAGAGGTAGACTCCTTTTTTCCAAACAGGCTTCCATGCAAAAGCCACTTGAAGTATGTCTTAAAATAACAAATATTGACACCATTGACACATTGCAGGCAAATATTTGGTATCTTTGCCATGAATTCTGTACTTCCATACATGAACTATCTAACAAACCAAACATAACTGAGCCTTAAGTCTCAATCAATTGGAGTTAGAGTTACAGATAGTACAACCAGAGTTACACATGAACGATCCAATTCCAGAATATTCCCGAAAATTCAAGAAGAGAACTTGGGTAGTTTGATCTATTCACCATCTTTCTATCGAATAACAGGGACAGAGTCTGGAATCACATAATGCCATCAGCAGACTAGCATTCATACTTCACCAGAATCATAAACAAGTAAAGGACAACGATGAAAAGCAGACAAGGAACCCGATTTAAGTATCAATGTACAATAAGAACTAAGATAGCCAAGCAGACCTCAATGCCTGAGTCAGCCTTTCGCTTCTTCCCTTTAGCAACTGCAATGATAGTCAAATACACACTGAATTTAGTACAAGCTTATCTTTCAAGAATAACTAGATGAAATCATAGAGACCAAAAACCTATGACAACAGCAACATTTAAACTTGCACATTTAGAATGTTGATGTTTGAATATCTAATGCTTGCATAAAATACGCATTCAGTGCAGTATGGAAACCACGCAGGATGTGGGTATGGTAAAGCGGAGAACAATCCAAGTATACTAGGAGATTGCCATATGACAAAATAGATGTGTAACCATGTTTCGATGGAAGATATTTAAGCTGCTTACTAACAAAGAGATGCTTCAAGATGCAAATGGATAAGGTGAATGACTACCCCCAAAGCTTAAACAGTTAAGGCAGAGAGGGAGATGCACAGTTCTACATTCTTCAAACAAATTTCTGAAAATTTAGAAGTCCAAAGGACGATGGAGTGATGCGTACAGTTCTACATTCTTCCTACTTTATCATCACATCCCATTTTACTTTTCTCAAACACATAACGAAATCCACATAAATCTAAGCAATGGTTACAGCTTTCCCTCATGTGTCCATAGGGTGTCCACCGTGTCCTAAAAGACAACAAAAGTAATCATAAGTGGCTTCTGGACCAGCTTCTAGCGCATGCAGGGGGTGTCCTCCAAGCATCGGTGTCTCCAACATGTACACGACAGGCACTTTCTTAGAAGTGCCTGTGTGGTGTTGTGGTAGGTGGATTAAACGGGAATAGACCACAGTAGGGAAAAGAATTAAATGGGTCAAATAAAGTTACGATGGTGGGAGCTTGTAGCTGCCTCTACTTAATAAAATAAGCTTGATGCCTTTATAATAAAATAATTAGCATCCAAAAAAGGGGAACACTGCAACTAGTGCGTATCAGGACCTGACCATCTAGACACTACACTAATCAACTGAACAGTGAACCAGTAAACCAACAAGATGAACCAGAGTGGCAACTTATCTTCTTTTTATCGAAATAATCAACATAAAAAAACTAAAGTTGCATACGACTACTTTCAACATTTCAATCATTTACAAACTGGGCATCAGCTGAATCAACCTGCATTTGAAGTGGTTAACCCTTCGCTAAGTTGTAAAAGAGGTTGGCGAGAGATCCAACTCCCATAATTGCAACGGCAAGGACGGTAGTCATGAATGTTACGGTGATAACGTGACAACAAGGTTTAATTCATCAACCATCAAGTAGAACTACAACTAGTTGGAGTTTAAACAAAAAAGAAACAAAAGAAAAAGTCCTCATACCATTGTTCTTCGTATCCTCTTTATCCACTTTTGCCTCTGCAAAGTCATTAAAATGATAAATCATATCATCATATCAAATGATAAGGAAATACCGAACATAAACTTTAGCTTTGCTATATGGAACTCCAGCAAAAAATAGCAAATTTGGAACCAAGTAACAAGATACGCCAATAATTCTTCAAAAAAAAAAAAAAAACATAATCAAGGGTACATCGCAAACACCCGTGGACACTGTTCTAGAAGTCAACCTAGGTGGCCAACTAGTTGGCGCCTAGGCGCTAGGCAGTAGTGGCTTGGCGCCTAGGAACTAGGCGGTGGCGGTCCGATGCTGCAACTTTATGTTTTAGGCATACATTAGGGATTTTTGCATTCGTAGACAATTAGGCAGCGACTAATTAACCATTCCAATTCATCGGCGGGTAGACTTGGTAAATTTTTTCTAAAAAAAAAATTGGACTTAAATTAGTATTATTTTAAATTAATTTGGAATTTCATGTGTTAATTTCTTATTTCATTTGGTTTTCAACTTTGAAGATTGAACTTTGTTTTTAACTTGTTATTTGTTACTATGTACTTTTTAAGTTTTAGTTGTTACTTTAACCTTAATTCATTTCTTCCTAGTATTATGTCATTACTTCCTCAAACTTCAGGGAGGGGGAACCAAGGTGGCCGACTAGTTGGCCTAGGCGCTAGGCACCCATCCTCTGCCCAACTAGTGCCTAGAGACTTTAGAACATTGCCTGTGGATTTTTTCAAATCATGAGCAACCACCCCCGGTTGATGATGGTGAGACTAACTATCAAAATCTATAAAGATTAGATGCTAGATTGAGTGTAGAAAACATTAAACCTTGACATTATACAAAAATTCAAGTACACTCTTTTGACACTTTGAAAATCATCGGTGATGCTCACATTTACACTCTCTTTCGTCTGCAACCAAGGACATTAGCCAAAAAAACTTAAATATTCCAAATAGTGGATATATAGTAGTATATCTTTATGAAAGAGTGAATGCTCTCTTTCGGGTACTAGAAGATTCTTTGAGGAAAAGTTCCAGTTCTAATTCTTATTGACTTTGAATCATTCTTTCCCTCACTTACCATCTTATGTGCTACAGATGATGTCAGAGGTTGGGCGTCCTTTTCTTAAAATGTCAAGGTGTCATTGACTTTGATCCTAAACTTAAGTATCAAAACTTTTTATAAAGTTTTACCAATGACAGCGTAAAAGTGACAGGCCCCCTGATGATCAAAAAATGTCAGTAAATGTGCATTCAAAAATTGGTTGATGTCATTGGCAAAGGTATATGCATGCAAGTGGGGTCACTTGCCCCCTCTAACTTGGGAAAAATCCTTGGAGTGGCTTTAATTTTTAGTGTTATTTTACAAAATTGAGCCAAACTTATATTGCACAATTGCCCTAGAGAAGTCTTGGAAATTGCAATTATTACACTTTACAATTACAAACCATAGATGCCTCTGCGTACTTGACCCTATTATAGTACTACCAATAAATCCAAGTTTCGCCACTGATAGAAGTTGCGACAACTGGAGATAAAGTTGTTGAATATTCGCCATATATTGGCCTATTTGCTTATATTGGTTTATTTTTTTTATTGGTGTATTAGCTGCCATATTATTGTGTGTTTCCTTATTATTGTCTTTCTATGTTGGGAGGAGCCTAAAGGCTTTTCTTGTAATTGTACTCATATTGGGATTACTATATAAATGGTTAGAGTCATAATTTCTAACCAAGCTTCCACACAATATTATTCAACATGATATCAAAGCCGCCCTAGTAGGGTTTGGCCAATTACTATAGTCACCACCACCAATAACCATCGCAACACCAGCCACCACCAAAAACCTAACCCTAGCCCCCCATCTCTACCACGAATGCCACGATTACCTCTTTCTTCAAAACCCAACCACCAGCCCATCGCGAACCCACCGAACACCCATTAGCCACCTCGCGACACCCGCCAAACCACCGCGAGCCCCCTTCGCCATTCGCAACCACCACTAGCCTCATCATTGCTGCTCTGCTAAATTCTCTCGTGTTCCTGATCCTTTTTTTTATGGGCTTCTAGATCAGCCCATGATTCTTCCATAAATTCTTGGCTCCCGTATGGCTTGTTTGTGGCTTCTAATGTTCCATCTCTTATCGTGTGATTGTTAGAAGTATTTGTCTTTGCTTGTTATGGGAGAGGAGAAATCTACCGCAATCCCAGCCACTGGCAGAGAGGAGAAGCATTGTCTCCAGAGACAACTCTAACTTGAAAATCACTGCCACCCTATTTGATAGCCAGAACTATCTCTCTTGGTTACGCTCGGCAAATTCGTCTCTGAAGAGTCAAGACTGCCTAGGTTATGTCGATGGGACAACACCGTCACTGCCTGTTAAGGATCCGGGGTATAAAAAATGGGATATAGAGAATTCCCAAGTGATGAACAAATTAGTACATTCTATGATTCCTTCAATCGGCGAGAGACATCTGATTTTGGATACGGCCAAGGAGATTTGGGATGCCCTTGCAGCTACCTATGCTTGCAAAGGGAACATGGCTCAGATCTATGACTTGAAGCGCACTATCGAATGACAGAAACAGGATGAGATGACAGTTCTCCAATACTTCACTACCCTTACCGGCTTATGACAGTCTTTTGATCATTACTAGGATTGGAACTCAATTTACACTGAAGATACTACAAGTGAGTTATGGGAAGTTGGTTGACCAAGTTTGTTGCTTGTCTAAATCAGCTCCTATTAGTAGTCGAGTATTGGGAATTGAGCCACTTCCATCTCTTCGAGAAGTTTTTGCCTATGTTCAGAATGAAGAAAGCCGACGTGCTTATGAAAAGAGAGTCGAGTGTATATCTCTATAAGAAACTAAGAAAGCAATATTAACTTTGTAGTCAATCCAAATGAATATGAGAAAGCAAAGCATGTATAATGGCAAAGACACATAATGTCAAGACCAACTTGCTCATATTTTGAGAAGAGTTGCCAGTTTGTGAGCAGAGCGATCTTGTTCATATTGAAAGCAAGTTGCATATTGATGCACTATCAAAATTCCGTGAGAATGATAGTATTGAGTGGGATTAGATTTATGTTGTGCAAGATAATTCCAAAGCGTGACCTAGCTAATTCACTAAAGTTGCATGGGCTATGCACAAATGCAGACATGCACACTCGCGTAAGAACACACGGGAAAATATAGAATTCCAATAACCAACCAAAAAATAAAATTTGAGCTCCAAAGCAAAGATTGATATCTTGAAGAAGAATAGAGCTACCAGATGAGGCCTTTGGTTTAGCATGTGTTGAACGCCCTGATTTTAAATTCTTGTCCACACCTTGCTTTTTGTCAAGCGCCTGCTGCTTCAGCACATTGTCTTCAGTATGTTTCATCAGCCGGTCCGCACCCACCCATTCATCCCAACTGATTGCAAAATATCATAAATTTATTTAGTATTTCTGTACACCTTTCAAAAATCTACAAGACTGCAATAAAATGTTAAAATATTCACAATAATGTCATAAATTTATTTAGTATTTCTGTACACCATTCGAAAATCTACAAGACTGCAATAAAATGTTAAAATATATTCACAATAATATCATAAATTTATTTAGTATTTCTGTACACCTTTCAAAAATCTACAAGACTGCAATAAAAAGTTAAAATATTCACAATAATTTTTGGGGTAATTCATATAAAAACGCCTTCATCTATCACTCGGTATCCCTAAATCTCCTTAATCTTTCAATTGTCTCAGTGTCCCCCTTTATCTTCTCAAATGTCACAATCAACTCCTTTTGGATGGACGATGTTAGAGAAGAAGACGATAAAAAGTCATGTGCGGAGCACATGACTTTTTATTGCCTTTAATGACCCTTAAGTTGGCTATACAACTAATCTTCCTCCTCCCCAATCGCTCTCTCTCTCTCTCTCTCTCTCTCTCTCTCCCCTGTTCTTGAACCAAAAAAAAGAAAGAGAACAATTAATTTATAGTAAAGAAACCCATTTTCAAATATGGCTCATATTCAACAAACTCCTCTCCAACCACATTTTTCCTCACAAATTCAAATCTGTTTTCAATTAAATTATGTTTTTATTCCCAATTTTAATACGAGATGTATAAAAAATAAATTCACCATGGAAATATATAATCCTCAAATCCAAGATAATGCCTGATCAAAACACATGGGAAGAGATCAGGAGACAAAACACCCAATTTCCATATCTTCAATTAAATATAAAGCATAAAGAAGAACAGAGAAAAAGCCAAGACTGTAAAGAAATAATTAAACCTACAAAATATTCCAACAAATTGATCGAAGAAACTAAACTTGAACATGAAAAAATAAAAATAGATGGTTAAAAACACAAAACCCAGATACCATTTTGGAATATTCCAACCGCTGTGTAACTACTACTCAACAAAATGGGATTGCTGAACAAAAAAATGGTCATATTCTAGCCATTGTTCGTGCTCTTATGATACACATGCATGTTCCCAAATCTTTTTAGGAGGATGTGGTTCTCACTGCAAGTTTCCTCTTCAACCGAACGTCATCTCGTGTTTTGAAAGGCAAATCTCCTTTTCAGGTTATATTTCATAACATGACGCCATTTCCTTTTTCTCCCCAACTTTTTGGGTGTGTTTCCTTTGTTCACAATCTACACCCTAGCCGTGATAAACTGGATCCTCGTTCTCATAAATGTATCTTCCTTGGTTATTCTCACACACAAAAAGGCTACAGGTGCTATAATCTTTCGTTACACAAGCACTTTATCAGTGCCGATGTCACGTTCTTTGAGACCGTGCCTTACTATTCTGAAGGAGGTCACCAATTACAGGATCTAATCATCTCTGAGTTAGTCAAGCCCTCGTATGTTTCTGAGACTGCTCCTTTAGGTTTCCCAGTACTTCCTCCAGCTCGCCCTTCAGTTACTCAAGTCCATGTTCGTCACCAACACAATACACCTACTCCTCTTGCTTCTGTGGACGCTTCTCATTCTCCTCCACTGTCTCCCTTGCCGTCTGCAGATCCGGCTTCAAAAGATTCCACTCTTGATCTACCAATTGTTGTGCGAAAAGGTACGCGCACTTGCACATCTCACCTTATTTTTCACTTTGTTTCATATAATCATTTATCTCCTTCATTTCAAACTTTTTATGTATCTCTTTCCTCAGTTGTTATTCCCAAGTCTTACCAAGATGCTCTTTCTCAACCTAGATGGCGATCTCCTATGCAAGAGAAGATGGGTGCTTTGGACATAAATCATACGTGAACTCTTGTTTCCAAGCCCTTCGGGGCTCATATTGTTGGCTCTTGTTGGGTTTTCACCATCAAACACAATCCTGATGACACTATTGACTGTCTCAAAACTCGTCTTGTGGCTAAATGTTTCACTCAAACCTATGGTCTTGATTATACCGAGACTTTTTCCCCTACCAATTTACTCCCGCTCTTGCCTGCTATCCCTGCTTCTGTCCTCGCATTGCTAAACTCATCTCCATTTGCATTATTATCTTGCTCATAGTTATTAAAGGCAAGGGGCGCACCGAGCCACAAAGGTCTCTTGGAGCCTAGGTGCGACGCACGGGCTTTATTAAAGTGAGGCGTAGTATATAAATAATAGATATATATATATCGATAATATAGTAATGTATTACATTATTTCAGATTATCAATAGTGCATACTACATATACAGATATATATAGATTATAGACAGTTCACGGTGCATACATAGACATATACAGAGTATAGTCCCTATACTATAGACTAGAGTATAGACACTGAATATCTATTATATACAAATTACAAATGTGTGTGTGTGTGTGTGGATGCTCTCTCTCTCTCTCTCTCTCTCTCTCTCTCTCGCTCTCTCTCTCTCTCTATATATATATATAAGAGGGCCGGCTCCATGGACCAACACTTTTTTAAATCAATATTAGACCAACATTTAAATTCTTCATTCCTAATTAAATTTTAATGATCCGAACCGTTCAATGTGGTTAAAACATGTTTTTCAAGTTGCCTCGCATTAATTTGAAATAAGCGCGCACCTCGTCTGCCTGGACCCATAAAGCCTGCGCTTGATTCAAGTTGCCTCGCTTGGCACCGTGAGGAGCGCATGGGTTGCAGCTAGCTAAGCCTCACGCCTAGGCGCGCCTTTCACAACTATGATCTCGCTTGCGGTCAATCTCGATGTCAAAAATGCCTATTTGCATAGGGGTTTATCTGAGACTGTATGGCTCAGCCACCTAGTTTTGAGTCCAGATGGGAGCATGTGTGTCACCTTCACAAATCTATATAGGGACTCAAACAATCTCCTAGAGCCTGATTCGATAAATTTAACAACTCGATTATTTCTCAAGGCATGACTTGTAATCAGGGTGATCCTTTTGTATTCTTCAAACGCACCAACAAAGACACTGTGATTCTAGCTGTACATGTGGATGATATTGTCATTACTGGGAGTAATAGTCATGGAATCCAGATTTTGACCCGTCACCTTTGTTCTAGTTTCCACACCAAAGATTTGGATAAGTTCCGATATTTTCTCGGAATTGAAGTTACTTGACCTAGAGCAAATACCAGTCTATCCTAGAGGAAGTACACTCTTGACCGCTTGAAAGATACAGCCTACAGGATACCTTGGTTCTAAACCTATTGCCTCTCTTATGGAAACCAATCACAAATTGATACCTGATGATGGTGAGTTGATTAACGATGCTGAGATGCATCGAAGACTAATGGGTATACTCATCTATCTTACCATCACTCGGCCAAATATTTCTTATGTAGTCACCATTGTAAGTCAATTTATGACTCGTCCTCAAATTCCTCATATGGAAGCAATTGTTCGTATCTTAAAATATTTCAAAAACGCCCCTGATTGAGAGCTTATGTATAAATCTTCTGAACACTTACGAATTGAAGGGTACACTGATGTTGACTGAGCAGGATCCCCTGTAGACCGCTGTTCTACTACCAGCTACTACACCTTTCTAGGGGGCAATCTTGTCACATGGAAGAGTAAGAAACAATCAGTTGTATCATGTTCGAGTGTTGAGGCAGAGTACCACGCAATGACTCATACGGCTTGTGAGTTGACCTGGTTACGCACACTTCTTCAAGAATTTGGATTTCTAGTTCATGGTCCGACTCCGCTCTATTGCGATAACCAAACTGCTATTCATATGGCCAATAATCTAGTGTTCTATGAGCGAACCATGCATATCGAGGTTGATTGTCATTTTATTCAATTAAAAGTAGAGTCGAAAGAGATTACTACTCCTTTTGTTCCTTCAGATTCTCAACTTATGGATATTTTCACCAAAACTCTTCCCAAAGTCACTATTGATTCTATTTGTCGCAAGCTGGGTGTTCATGATATATACTCTCCAGTTTGAGGGGGAGTGTTGACTGTTTAATATAGAAGGCGTATAATTAGAGATTCAATAAGAGATAATTAGAATTCAATTAGAGGTATTTTAGGAACATAAAATTTTGATTGATTTGTAATCGATTTGTATTTCTATTTTGAGTCTATAAATTGTCCTATATAATGTGCCTCCTACTAGGAGAAGAGTACACAAGAAAACCATTTATCAACAGGAACTCGCACCATCACAAATATGTAGTTAACTATAATCCCACACTGGGTAATCTCATATTGTAATATGTAGTCACGTAATATAAAATAATATTAATAGTGTTAGGGTTTCTTAACAAAAACCCTATACACTTTCTCTTTTTCTTCTTCCATTCCATTTCATGGTATCAGAGCCTTATTCCTAAACCCTAATACCCATTTGCCACCACCACCGGCCGCCGTCGTCGTGCCCTGCTGCCGCGATCTGCCCTCTGGTCTCCCCGTGTTTGGTCCAAATCTAGCGCGTCACTTTCTGATCTTATCACTGTTGTGCACTGGACTGATCACTGTGTTCAGTCTCCCTCTCTGTCCAGCACTGGGTTGATCTGTACTATGTTATTGTGCTTGTTCATCTAGTCGCTGGTTACTGGTGTTGTTTCCTCTCTCTCGTTGCTGATGTCTCTTGGTCTATCTGGTAACAGTGGTCACCCTCTCTGGTAACAGTGATCTTCAAACTCGTCAATGTGTACAAGTGATAGTAACATATGTTATTGCCTAGATCAGTGGTCAGTGGGCATCATGTGGTAGTGGGTCTATAATAGATCTGTTTGTGGGGATATTCTCTACTCATAACTATTGTGGCTAAGATTGGAAGTATTCATATGGCGTAGATCGGTTCGCTTCTGCTCATGTTCGTTTTGGTTTTTTGTTGTACGAAGTGACCGTTATTTATCTGCTCCGTTGGTTAAGATTTCTTCACTACAATGTCTACGATGAATTCCGATACTGGTTCTAGCCCCACTGTTACCACTAACCCGACTCGTTCTTCTCGGTATCGAGACCAGCTGTCTATTACCTCCACACCATTGACTAGGAGGAATTATACTGTATGGGCTAAAGCCATTGAGGTTTATTATCTAGGATATCACTATTTGACCGATGATCCTCCCGACTCCAAAGCTTTTGGATATTCTGTATGGGTAGCTGAGGACGCCCGCATTCGTTCGTTTTGAGTTGTGAAATAGTATGGAGGACCATATTGCTAGCTCCCTAATTTTCTTGCCCACGGCGAAACAAGTATGGACCCAGGCTCAATAGATGTATTCTAGTGTCAACAACCTTCGTCGCATGTATGATCTTCATCAATCATTCTTCTCTCTCATCTTTGGAGACTTATTATGCCAAGTTTCGGAGAATTTGTGACGAGCTCAATATCTGCGAGCCACTTTTAGCTGATCTTCAGGCTATGCGACGTCAGCGTGAACGCATGCAGGTTGCTCAGTTCCTATCGGGTGTCTCGTCTACTTATGACCTAGTTAGTAACCAGCTCTTGGGGTCTCGTGATCTACCCTCCCTTAGTGAGGTTTTTAGTCGCCTTCATCAGTCTACTATATCTGGACCTGCTTATTTGCGTCTCCTTCAGTGTCTCTGGAGGCCCTTCTTTCATCCATGGCCATGGTCATGGCCACGATTCAGGCTCTTGAGGACGTGGTTGCATTTCTAATTTTGGTGGCCATGGTGGTCGTATGACTGTAGGAAGTGGTTCTGGTCGCGGTTGTGGTCCTCACTTATGCACTTATTGTGGGGGTATTAATCATACCGTAGAGCACTGTTATGATCTTCATGGGTCCCCCCAAGCTCATCAGGTTGCTACTTCTCAGGATACTGGGCAGCTTATTCCCCAAGCTGCCGACAGTGTGGGGACTCTCTCTACAGAAGAATACCAGCGTCTTGTGTCCATTCAGTCTCCATCGGCTGGTTCTGCTTCATCTTCCACTGCTACGCTTGCTCAGACCGGTCCTTTTGTGGCTTGTGTTGCCTCCTCTCTTCCTTCTACTCCATGGGTTTTTTATTCTGGTGCCTCGGACCACATGACTGGTACACCTATTCTCCTTTCTGGACGCCATTTTGTTGGTATTGCTTCTGTAACATTCTTGCCCCATAGTTGTGTGTTTCAGGATATCCAGACAGGGAGGAAGATTGGTGGCGGTGCTGAACGAGGTGGCCTATATTATCTCACTGATGGTGCTCCTACCAACTCCGTTACCAAATCCATTGCCCTTTAGTCCTCAGAGTCACCTCATCACCACCATTGTCGTCTTAGTCATCGATCACTTCAGAGGTTGAAATAGCTGGTGCCTTCATGTCGTAGTGTTCAGGTCTTACCATGTGAGGCCTGTGAATTTAGTAAACACCGTAGGGTGTCTTTTTATCCTCGCATTGAGAGTCGTGTGTTCCAACCTTTTCAGTTAGTATATTCTGACATTTGGGGTCCCATGCGTGTTCTTAGCATTTTTGGCTTTCAGTATTATGTCATTTTTGTGAATGATTTTTCTCGTGTTACTTATTTCTATCTTACGAAGGAACGATTCGAGTAGCAATATATTTTTAAATCATTTTATATGGAAATAAAGACTTAGTTTAATACCTCTATTTGTATCTTTCGATCTGAAAATGCACGCAAATTTTTTCATACTACCCTCTCTCGGTTCTTTGATAATCATGGCATTCTTCACCTGTCATTTTGTGCTCAAACTCCATAGCAGAATGGGGTTGCCGAATGCAAGATCTGCCATTTATCTGAAGTTATGTGGACACTATTGTTACAAATACAGGTTCCCAAATCTTACTGGAGTGATGCTGTTCTCACCGCCTGTCATCTAATCAATAGAATGCCTTCTACCGTCCTTGGTGGTCAAATACCCTACCAAGTCTTGCTTCCTGGCCATTCTCTCCATCACTTACCTCCTCAGATATTTGGGTGCACGTGTTACATTCATGCTCTCGACTCTGGCCGGGATAAACTTGATCCTCGGTCAATTCGGTGTATTACTCCCAAACTCAAAAAGGTTATAAATGCTACTCTCCATCCTTACGGCGTCACTTTGTGTGTGCTGATGTTACCTTTAATGAGTTCTTACCCTTCTTTTCGAGTCCCCTCACTGTCGATGATCTTCCTGCACCTGAGTCTGTGTTTCCTATAGCTGTACCTTCTGGTCCTCCTACTCCCAAACCCTTGCAGGTATATGTTTGTTAGCCCCCAGTTCCGCCAGTGCCCTTGCCGTCTGACGTCCCACCTTAGCCTGCTGCTCCATCTTCACCTCCGCTGCAAGATCCAGATAATTGCCCTATAGCTCTTCGCAAAGGTATTCGCCCTTGCAGCTTGCACCCTATTGACCATTTTGTTTCAGATGATCACCTGTCTCCATCTCTTCGTGCTTTTAACTTCTTTTGTTTCTTCCATTTTTGTTCCTCACACTGTTCAGGAAGCCTTATCTGTGTCTGAGTGGCAGCTAGCTATGGAAGATGAAATGTCTACCCTTCATCATGATGACACATGGGAGTTGGTTCCTCTTCCTGCCGGTAAAACCCCTATTGGCTGTCGTTGGGTCTTTACTGTCAAGTATCTTTCCAACGGTACTGTTGAGCGCTATAAGACGCGCCTGGTTGCCAAAGGCCACACCCAGATCTATGGTGTTGACTATTCTGAGACATTTTCCCCTGTTGCCAAACTTGGTTCTGTTTGGGTTCTTAGTTCCCTTGCTGCAACTCTTGGTTGGCCGTTGTTCCAGGTGATCACTTGGGTTTATTGCTCAAGGGGAGCGTTACCAGGTTTGTCATCTTTGCAAAGCTCTATACGGGCTTAAACAATCTCCTAGAGCCTGGTTTGGGAAATTCAGTGATGCAGTATTACGATTTGGCATGCGTCGCAACCAATTTGATCATTCTATGTTCTCTCTTAATTTTGATCGGGGGAAAGTATTATTAATTGTCAATGTGGGCAACATTATTATTACCGGTGATGACCAATGCGGCATTGATGATCTTAAATCCTTCTTACACCAGCAGTTCCACACCAAGGATTTGGAAAAATTACCATAATTCTTAGGTATCGAGGTGGCGCAGTTCGAAGACGGTATTAGCTTATCCCAACGAAAGTATGTGTTAGATATTCTTGAGGATACTGGTTTGTTGGGAACTAAGCCTGTTGCAACTCCTATGGATCCCAACGTCAAATTATGTGTTGACCAGAGGGAGTTACTCCCTAATCCTGACCAGTATCACCGGTTAGTTGGTAAGTTAAATTACCTTACTATTACGCGACCGGAT